>ML218436.1:0-46751 GCA_004785975.1 Popillia japonica
ACATCGAATAGAGAGATAAACATACAGTGAATATAGTTGCATGAAATAGCTAATAAGAACGACAGTTACGGCGTTATAATGTCTTCACTTTTTGATATTGTAATTTATTCATCCATAATATGTATTTCCAAATATGCATCATACCATGTATCCAAAGCCAACCAACTCAAGCAGCACAGATGTGTACGTAATATTGATGTCAAAACAAAGTACTCATTGGTTGGAAACGTCAAATAACCAATTTATTAGTGATTCGATAAAACTATTTTCTTTTTATGACACCCTTTGTCAAACACCAATTTGATGTTGTAAATGTCAAAATGACGTAATAGTCTGTATTGCGGTCTTTCACTGCAGAAATATTTTAAGTGCATCTTCATCAGTAGGTTTTGACCTCTAGCGTAGTTGACATGTCGAGTTATCGTGACCTTCTAACTGTACTACCCAACTTTTATTCCTGAAGAGGCCACTTACATTAACGGCGAAACGTGGAGTTTTGTAATTTACTTTATTTATTTATTTTTATAATTTCTTTTAGTAATTCTTATCACTTAATAGATGATCGTAATTTATATGGTTGGCAAAGCATCTGACATCACCTATAGGTTCTGGAATTTGCTAAAAAAAAACACCATTCTTTTATTGCAAACATTAGCCTTAAGATAATTAATCCAATATTACCAATAACCGTCAAATGCAATGATTCATTGCTGATGGCTTCGCTGCACAAGAAAGAGTATAATCTCCACAGCAATGCAGATATGAGGAGATAGAGATTTAGTTAATTTATTCTTATTGTGAAGTCTGTATTAGTTTTGTTGGAGTGCTCGACTAATTAGCCGAAAAGAAGCTCAAGCAAATAACTTTATACCAATTGGTTGATTTACATTTCAAGGCGCTTTCAAGTAAGTGCACATTCTTTACAATTACTTTTTGCCCGAACACAGTTTTTCACGCATGCATTTACTACATTTACGGAATAGTGTAGCGTGTTTATATCTTATCAAGTATGTGTTTTTAACCTTGCACACCAGCTGTGTAGTTTCAATATATCATTTTATCAACACCAATCTTACTAAACAGGATTTAACGTTGTTTTATATACTCAGAGCTAGTAATTTATATTAAAAAATCAGGTTTTAACAGTTTTCCAAAAAAGCGATCCCAATAGGTTATTGGTTCCCCACTTTTATCTAATCTCAAAACGATTACGTATATGTTGTAACATATTAACATTTGAATGACACTCAGTTCGTAGTATCTAGCCGGTGTATTAGATCATCCTAGGTACTACGTGGGCAACGTGAACACCTTAGTGCCGTTAACTTTTTGGATACTATCAACGCTATGTCCATCAGACCGTTGTCGAAGGAATTAGCGGCAAAAGCCAAGAAAGAATTGGGGGAAGATCCGAAACGAGTACAGGATGATATCGCTTATATTAAGGATTGGTTAAAACAACAGAAACATATCAAAGCCAGGACAGGTATGAAACATACGTGTCATTAAACTTAACTTCATACGAATTAAGCTGTAAAATAATTTTTTCTTTTAAAGATTTTTTTACTTAAAATCTAGCTACTGGATCATATTTATATTTTCCTGGCAATTTTTGGTTTATACAGAGTCTCCTAAAATGAATAATAGAGCTCTTAAAACAAAATCAATTCTCTGAAATTTGTTTTTTTTATAATTAATTTTGAAATAATTCCAAAAACCATAAAGTCTAGACCAAGGGGGTCAAAAAAACTTGACAGTTAAAGCATTTTTCCTTCTTTAGAGGACCAATGGTTACTGGCATTCCTACGAGGATGCAAATTTAGTTTGGAACGCACCAAAGAGAAACTAGATACTTACTACACAATGAGATCAATTATACCGGAATATTTATCTAATCGTGATCCGTTTAGTCCTGCATTACAAGAATTGCTTAAATTAGGGTAAGTGTATATCTAATGAAGCTATTTATTTAATTCAAACAGAGTAATGTCTTGTCTGAAAGTCCTATACAGCACATAAATATTTTGATCAATACCCTCTTGTAATGATCACATTTTGGAAAAGAAATTGAGATTAATTTATTACTTAAAGGACAATTAGAGAACTTAATTCGAAGTTGTTCAAGGAATAGTTCACGGAGGTCAATTTTTAGAAAATAAAGTAGTTTCTGTTCTTAGAAATATTCTGTTTTGTTTTGGGCCATTTTGTCACTAGCTAGAGTGGTGTCAACCCGCCCAAAATGCGGGGATTTACTTCCTCTTTATGGGAGGCTCTTCAGCCTAAGCTGGCCTGAGCAAATATTTGCCCAGTCGTACCAGGAGGTTGCTAGGTGTTGAATTGGGTTCCCCGACCGAGAGGCCTTTCCAGAGATTTTCTCGCCAGTGTCAATGCAAATTCGCTGACGACAGGGATTGCCAGTTTCTTATAGATTTGAGTATCACCGACGAACCAGGGTGCCCCAAAACTAATTCAGAGCGCTCTGTTTTGTAAGATGTTCAGTCGCCGTATTTGGGTGATGCTGGCACAGAACCTGGTCAAGGCACCGTTGATAAATATCGGATGGAGAAACACCGTATAAATCAGCAGCTTGATTTTCAATCTCGAAGAGTTTCTGCTGCATATGAAGGGGGTACAAAGCAGACTTGTGCGCAAAAATGTTGTTGTGTGTTTCAATCAAGTGTAGTATCAAGAGTCTCTCTGCCGAGTTGGTATGCGGCAAATATGGTAGAGGTGTATAGAATAAAAAGTTCTGGACACCCCTATGGGGCCCTGAACATTGGTCCCAGGAAGATATAGAACAGGCTTCATATTAAGAATGTGACCCCTTATAAATAGTTTTCAATTGCGTTTATGGTAAAACCACTCTCTCGCCCAAATTTCTAAAAATTGGGACTCCTAGGAGGGGTGTGCAAGCCTATCCTACCCACCAAAACACCTCCTTTCTTCGTGCATGTCGCCGGAACCGCCCATATGGCCTAACATCGGCTAACACGCTTGGTCTCTACCTCTTCCCATCATCGGTCAGTCGCTAAGCGTCAAGAAATTTAATTAATCTGTTGCTCATTGGTTCTCTTCAATTGTCTTTCCATTTGCTCTCTATGCCTCATCACCCTAACGATAAGACTGTGGATTGCGTTCCAGCTCCTTTCAGACTCTACCATTATCTTTATTTTTCTCTGGCGTCAAATTTTTCACCTAGCGTTGACGCGAGGCTGTTTTTCTCCTGTTCCCAATTACCACATGCGAATACTGCATGTTCAGGGGAGTTGGTAGCACCACAGTAGCCACACAAGTCCTCTGTTGTTAGCTTAAATCTCTTAGTGTAATTACGGAAGTGTCCGTGTCCCGAAAAAAACTGCGTGAGGTGGTAGTCCGTCTTCTTGTGATTAGACTCAGTCCATACCGTCAGATATGGGATCAGCGTTTTGGTCCATTTCGCAGTCCCATCCTGTTCGCTCCATGTATTTTCCAATTTTGTAATTGTGGCGTCTCTGATCTTTAGTTTGTAGCAGTTGTTTTACTCTAAAAATTTCAGCCTGCTCTTCCATTTGTAGTCGAAGAGGAGGTACTCCTACTAGTCGTAGACACGGTTCTGTATTCGCTCACCACTCTTAACAGAGCCCTTCTTTGTAGACTCCTCCAATATACTTCTGTACTTTTTAATGCTCATTACCTGACACCTGGACACGCGTATATTAGTTGCGATCTTATTACCCCATAGAATGCTAACCTCTTTCTGCTCAACGGTACTCCAATGTTAGGCATTACCTTTGGCAGGGCATCCAAACTAGTTTCTGCCTTCTTTACTAGTTGCGTAACGTGTGGTCCAAAGGTTAGTCCATCATTGAGCGTCACCCTCAAGTATTTTAGTTATCTTTTCGGAGCGATTCTCTTGCCCAGCACCACAAAACAAATATTTTGCTGTTTCCGTGGACCTTTAAGGATTACTGCTTTAGTCTTATGTGGAGCTACATGTAGGTTCTGTGATTTTAGCCAGTTTACCACTTCCTCAATGGACTCATTTGCCTTGAATGCGACCTCTCTCTGATCGTCTGCCTCCACAATAGTTAGAAGGTCATGCATAAGCTACCGATGTAACACTCTGTGCCAATTGCAAATCTAGGACGTCGTCATATAGAATGTTTTACAGAGTGGGTCTCAAGACAGATCCCTAAGGAACCCCGGCACCGATCTCGATATTTGTTTTACTGTTCATACAGGTTTTTCTTCCACTAAAATAGGATTGCATTATGTTCAAAAGGTATGTTGGTAAGTTCTTTCTTGGCATCCCATCTAATATCCTATCCCAGGCTGCCGAGTTGAAGGCATTTTTAATATCTAGTGCCACTACTGCTACCCATCTTCTCCTAGACTGGTTGACCATATCTACGACTGTTCGGATTACATACACCATTCGTTTTTTATAGCTCTATTTCCAACCTTTCCTTGATTAGACGCTCGTATAACTTGCTCAGTATACTAGGAAAACATATTGGCCGAAACGACTGCGCAGAGTCCATTGGCTTTCCCTTCCACAGCAGTATGACCGTAGCTTCCTTCCATCTTCTCGGAAATTCCTGTGCCTTTATTAATTGGTTAAGAATATCTAACAGCGTCTCTGGAATGGTTTCAATTAGGGATTTGATGGTCTCAGCTGTTAGGCGATCCGGTCCTGGGGCCTTACCGGACTTGATTTTTTTAACGGCGCTAGTAAGCTCCTCTTTCTTGAAGAGGAGTACTTCGACAACTTGGCATTTTCCTCTCTGCCCAATACGCTTCTCTGTCGAGAAATTTTTGAAAATTAGAACTGTTAAGTTTACCAATATGGTGTTTTTTTTGCCCTTAGAAAACTATCTAATTTTATATGAGTAACAATGTTGCCACTAAGTTATCCGTACTACTGTGTGTGAGGAATGAATTTATACGGTAGCACCTGGTGGAAAGCATCATAACTTATAAATTTCTGTTGTTATTCTTATAGCGACCTCATCAGTATACGATGTGATTGGATCTGTAAACCTGGGTGTTCATCAAACAGCTTTAAAATTTTCAGTTCCAAATTTTCCATTTTCCACATAATGATAAGTTGATTAGAAATTCAGTATGTCGTATATACAGGGTGTATTTGAAATAAAAGTAAAGAGTATGAAAAATGGAAAGATATTATTTTATTAAACTTAAATGCAAAATATTTTGCGCAAATTTCTTCCCAGTCGCGAGAAAAAAAATGACAAAAATATTTATGAAATATTCGTCGCGCCACTGTCGAGTATTTTCGAACGAATATGTGTGTATGTAGCGGAGGGCAGGTGCAGCGACAGGCGATATTTAACGTGTGCATTATTGAACTCTCCATTCAAAGCTATTTAAAAAACTGACACATCAGCGTTATCTTGTAGTTTTTATAACATCCGCAGCTGTTCTTGCGTTAGATTGATCGAGGTGAACATTCTCGATTCAATAGGCGGCGCATATTACAATTTATGAAGGAGATTTTAATTATGGCATTCGCGTTGTAATTGCACAAAATCTTTTTGGATTTATATTCTACATAATTGAATCTTACCATTCTTAATATTTTTTACTTTTATTTCTAATACACCCTGTATATCAGAAGTGAATCTACTTGCGATGTTGTATAAAGCAGTTGGAAGTCAAAATTGCAAATCAAAAAAAAAGGTAACTACCCTTACCAGCTTAAGGGTTTTAAGTTTTGATTAACCCTCATAGAAGGTTTTCTTAACACCAACAATTAATTGATCCAAGGTGTAATTCTAGCACTATCTATCAATTAAGCAGCCTGCATGAGATGTTGCCTTGTCTTAATAAACATTGCAATGTGTGTCTTTATTTGATTCTTCGACCAGTAACAATTGAGGTATAACGGCAAAAGCAAAATGGAAGAAAATAATTCGTTTCATCAATTCAGAACTTACGGATCCTTTGGGAAAGATGCAGAAAAAATCATCAGATTGATGTGCACAAAAAACGCTCCTATAAAATTTACAATGTTTCCGAAAACTTACCACAGAAACACATTTTTTGTAATCCGACGAACGAAGATTTTTTTTCAAATTTATTCAAATTGTAAAATAGTTTTGGACATTTGCAGCCAGTTTTTGGAAGATTTGAAATCGGTAAATCCGGCCTTTGGTGGCACTTAATGGTAACGACTATTAACGATAACCATCCACAATCTACAAAGAAATTGAGGTCTCTGACGAATGTGGATCCCAATGATATTTCGCCCTACATCTAATTAATGTCTGGTGGTCCATTTTCCTTGGAACAAACACAAAATGAAAAAATTTATACACATGTCAAACATCTTGTTTCATATGTGCAGCAAAAATTATTTAAGCCTAAATCATTTGAAAAGGATTAATTAATATTTGCTAAAGATTTATATAAAGTAGTAATTTACTCCATCTCGCTAAAGCATTTTATAAGGTGAATCACAGGATACTGATAAACAAGACGCAGGGATTTCGTCTATTAGTCATAGCTTTGAAAATTATCTAGCAGTATCTATCACAGATACATCGTATGAGGATAATGTCAGCTACTCCTCAAGGTCGCAATCTGAGATCTCTACTATTTTTACCACCAATTAGAAAAAGAATTCTGATTAAAATATAAGTTCCCTAAATACATTGAATCTAGATTTCATCTCACAATCACAACAAGTCTAAAAAATTAAATTAAATCTGATATGTTTTTCAAATTTTAGAGTTTTCGTACCACTAACAAAATATGGTGGCCCAACGGATCCAATGTACATGATTTTTAGAACTACAGTTTTTGACCCCGCCAAACACAGCGCCATAGACATTTTCAAAATTAACCTGATAATTAACGATATCTTACTATACGAAGACGATCAGATGGTCATCGGTGGAATTTGCGTCGTCAATGATATGAACAACATGACGACATCCCAGATGATGTGCTATTCACCGTCCGTCATGAAGAAGGTGATGACATGCTTCGAACAAGGTTACCCAACAAGACCTAAGGAGATTCATTTCTACAGGATACCGTCGTTTTTCGAAGCGGTTTTCGGTATGGTGAAACCGTTTATGAAGGAAAAAATGTTGAAAAGGGTAAGTTTCAATATTGATGGTAACGTTTGTATATATTTAGTTGAATTTTATTGGTGTTTTAGGTGATTGTGCATAGGAAGAGTGATGAGGCTAGTCTTAGAAAAAAGATTCCAAAGGAGATTCTACCGACTGAATATGGTGGTGATGCAGGTCCTATACAAGACATGATTGGTATGTCCTACATCTACTTACAAAGTTTGCTGTAATTTTCAGAGTTATTAGGAATAATTATTATCAAAAACTTATTTGGTTTGCGCTGATAAGATCTAGAACCAATTCACAAGCAAATTATGTTTAATAATAGAAGTAATACGAGTTAAGTGCATAAAAAAAAACAAAATATAGATTAGGAGTCATTATCAATGATAAAACGTTTATTCCTTTATTAGTTATAAAAAAAACTTATTATATGCCTTCAGTTGATTATTAGGCATTCCACGAAGGATAAATTTAGAACTAAAGATATAATTTTCTGATATATTTTTTTATGTAACTGGTACTGAGAAAACAACGGCCACATTTCCCACTTATTGTACTAAATATATGGGTGTAAAATATTTCTTGACTCTACAAGAGATAACAGCTGTTTTAGAGCTGGGTTTGTATGCGACAATGTAGTCTCATTTTTTTCGTAAAAAATATTAAAAATTGCTTGGGGTATACATTTAAATATCTCTTCTCTGTTCAAAAGAATAATATCAGCTTTTATAAATCGTCATGTATTTGGGTTTTGGAAACAATTGAAGGGCTATACTACCACCGCAATTTAGTCGCAATAGTCCAACTATTTTTGAATAGAATATAGTTCTTAACCATTAATGGGACATCACCAGTTAGAATGATTAGTAAGGTTGTTTGGGCATTTTGGTTTCGTATATACTTTTTCGTGATTGGGAGTATACAGCTAACTCCCGCATTTAAACATGTTTGAATTAAATGAAAAACTAAGAAAAACACATTTTTGAAATGCCAACTCCTGTTTACCTTTTTTGAAATTGTCAATTTTAGAAGTTGTTTCCTATTGAAGTAAATGATGGAACAAATCAATCAGAATTTTGTCGTTAAACACCAAAAAGTAAAGTTGTGACCTACTGAAAAGTAACGTGGTTATTATATCCCAATTGCTTTAAATTGCATACCTATATATACAGAGGTTGGACAAAATAATATGAATACCTGTGAAAAATAGCATTCGAACGATACCTCTTGTATACTACTGGCTTCTAGCGGCAAAGAGTGCCACCTAGCGAATGAGAAGTACACCCAAATATATATCTGTGTTAAAATTGCTAGACCCTCAATGACCATAACGTCAACTGTGTTAGGTGTTGGAAGAAGTACAGTATCGCCTATAATGTCAGCATATTTGAAACACCAAAAAACATAATCTAAAAAGCACAACAATGATCGAAAGTTAAAGCAGAATGACAGAGACACAAGGATTCTGAAGCGGATTATGGCCAAATAAGATGTCCGATTGAATGAGGATCTACTGGAAGCAGTTTCATCAAAGGAGAGGGTTATATCAATATTCGGGCTGCCCATCTTCACCCCATGGTGCAAACTGTGTTTCCTGATAAACGACCAGCCTCCCTAGATGAAAATGCTCTCATTTAGGCCTGTGGAATTGCCCGAGACTGGTTTTATAAACACAATGATGAATTAGAGCACCTCGTGTGGCCGCCTCATTTCCCCGATCACAATATAATAGGGCCTTTGTGGGGTATTCTGGAAAACAAACGAAGTAGTCGTTTCCCTCCTCCAAAAACACCTTTTGAATTAGGAAATTTTTTGCAATTTGAGTTTGAACGCATCCGTCTGAATGGTGTATATCAGATTCATCATTCATGCAAGAGGAGGACCAATCATCTGTTAATTAAAAATGATCTTTTGACAGGTGCTTACATTATTTTGTCCAACCCCTGTACCTATGTACATACATTGATTCAACTGACTAGACTCGTGTATGTAGGCACTAACAGCTTTCAACTCCACTTGACTAAATGCTAACAAGCATCATATCCCAATTGATCACATACCAAGCCAGCACCTCTTGTAACGATGATGGTAACTGTGTCTGCTATAAACCGTCCCCAGTACCCTCAACTTACTGCTGGAAAAAAAGAAGAAGAGATAAAAGGATTGTTGCACATAGAGACCAGCGAGCAATCTTCGCCAGCTTTGCTGTCTCATCTGCAACGTGATTAAAGGGGCCTTATTTAGTCTTTAACTTAGTACTGTGATGGATTAATTCGATCAGCCGGATTCAAAATTAAGAAGAACTAAATCTTGTACCCTTCCCCGATTTTACCTCTTTGCTAAAACATTTAGATTCGACAATCTTCAAGGGCTCTCTTTACTATTTGGTATTGTTTCTTATGTTTAAGCTGATATGAAGATTCCATAAAATTTTGAAGAATTGTGATTTTATTTTTTATGTAGATCATAAAGGCCGCATTATATTTCTTTGTCCTTATACTACTGTCTTAAAGTTAGATTTTAAAATCCAGTAAATGTTTCTGAACAACGACTACATCAACTCATTTAGAATTTTCTATTTTTGCAAAATTAAGAAATGTGATCGAACAATGTATTTTTCATTTCTGGGAACCCTGTATAGATGTAAACAGAGTTGTAAAGTATTAGCCTAATTACATTCCTAGTTGACATTTCTAATATTACTTATTTATTATTGAGAAATGGACGACCAAAGTTCAAGTGAATGCATATTAAACAAACTACATATACAGAAACGTTACGTAATTTTACTAATCATCAAAACACATACATTTTACTTATTTATATATTTTATTTAAAGTAGTAGTATGTACATTTCTTTAATTAGTTTATAAGTATATACTGTGTACCACTTTGACTCATTTTTTTTAATTTGTAGATCACTGGAAGAAGAAAATTGAAAGCTATAGCGAGTGGTTTAAAGAAGATGAGCAATATAAAACGGATGAAACGTTGCGACCAGGAAAACCTAAAACTAGCGGTGATATGTTCGGAATCGAAGGATCTTTTAGAAAATTAAACTTGGATTAATCATTTTTGAGAACATAATCTTGAAATGCTGGTTTTGTGATCGCATTTGTTTGACTGACTGTTGAAGTTTAGCTAATTTTTATTGTTTTATTTTTGTTATGACACGAATATTTAAATAAAGTTGCCGTTATTTAAAATTAGAATATGCAGCAATCTTGTTTTTCAAAATCCTGACTTCTTTATTTTGAAATAAAATTCCTATACATTAACGATGGTCATTTGATTATTTCTAAATTATTTTGTTCTATTCACAGGGTGTGCTTCTGAAATTATGAAGCGAACATTTAATTTCACTTGTAACACAAACTCTAAAAAATTGATATATTTAAACGCAATTTAGTGTTTCAGTTCTCAGTCACTTACACAAACTGAATGTTCTTAAAATTTATCGTTTTTATAAGCCCTTTGGGGCATAATATGTATGATGTATTTGTTATTATTTTTCTTCTTCCAGATTTTCTATCTTGTGGTTTAATTGTCTTTGCTGTTGTATTTGGCTACGGCTGAATTTTGTCGGTAAAAGTAAGAGCAGATGTCATAACAATCAAAGCAGATGTAGTAGGTGGTATTGAATACCGGGCTAGTGAAATTAGGCTAAACATTGTCATTAGTGCTTAGACAGGTTCAACAGAAGAAGATTCTGTTCCGTAAATGTTTGCCTATTAATTTTTTTATAAAACCTAAGTAATGTATGATTGGACTTTAGGAGGAATGTGATTTGTAACTACATTAGATTAGATTAGGGGTAGCCCTACGGGCCTCTTTCACCGCGACCGTCTCGGTCTATTGTGATCCCCAGTAATCCTAGAAGGCGCCCTCTAACTTAAGCTTAACGTCCTTGAGAGCGGATCCTGTATGTAGCTCTGTGCTGTGGGATATTCCGTGCCCAAAACAAGAAACCTTGTCCTTGCCAGGCCTACGAAGTGGCACAGGATGTGGACCGGGGTTTCTTCCTCTTCCTTGCAGAATCTGCACATGGCATCTTCCGCTAAGCCTATGTTCTACATATGCCTATTTAGTCTACAGTGATCTGTCAACAGACCTACTAACAATTTGACAGTTTTCCTGTCCTTATCTAGTCTAGCCTGTCTTGATTTTCGCCACCAGTCCCCGGACCTACTGTGAATCCATTCGTTAATGGATTTGATGATTTGTGATTTGGTGGTGCCGAAAGATGGGGCGGGCCCGACGAATTGCTTCGACGAACCTTGTCTGTCCAGGTCGTCTGCCGCCTCATTACCCTTCACACCCTCACAGGGAAAGCAAATTGACAAACCGATAATTATAACTCCAGAAGAAGAGGCAAGTATGGACAACATGGAACAGGACACCAAATTGGAGCAAAAGAAACACAACAATGGAATATAGAGAAATGAATATAACTTGGTGTAGTAATAGCAACCTAATTTTGGCCATCTTCCCAAAACCAACAAACAGATGAAACCAAACTAAGATAACCATGTTGAGATAAAACACCATTTACCTTTCAAAAAATATCTTTACTTCTTGTTCAATGTAGGAGAGATAAAAATGTTGTTTACTACGTATTATATTCGATTTATTTTTAAGCGTCATAACATTCGAATATACCTAGAATTTCTAAGCTAGACGTTGACCCGTCTGTGTATGAATGCATATAAAAATACATTTCTCCCAGTATATAGTCATCCAACAACACACCTACGCATCCAGATATATTTTTCTGGCTAAATTTTGTATATTACACTTGAAGTGCCGTAATTAGCATTCGCAGTTATTTCTTATCGCGTAATATAATATAATCTACTCATCATATAAAATGTAGATAACGGTTTCATGAATTCTCAAATTATATTTAGATGGTATCCTCGTTTACTCGTGCAGTTATTCTTTCTATTTTTACGCGAAAAAAAAACAGTGGTTTGAATAGTTTAATACTAGTACCAACAGCGCCTTATAAATTTTGTTCAAAATTGGTTGACAAATCATGTATCCCAATCTGAATAGGTTCTCGTTTCATGAAGACAATAAAAACTCGACCACAGTGTATGAAACTCAATATGAATTTGGGGGATATCCTAAATTGGGAATGTCACTTGCTGAATTGAGGCAAATTGTGCAGAGCAATATTCATACCTATGATCCTAAACAATACAAGTAAGTAAATGCATCGATTTTGTAGCTATAACTTGTTTGAAAGTTGCATGTACAGAATTTATTTAAACTAAAAATTTATGCTTTAATATAATAATATAATAATAATTACAATGTTTTTAGTTTTATTAGTATTTTGACGGCTGTCAAAATGTACCTACTTATTCACGTTTGACATATGACGTTACTAAACTAACCTAAAATAAAATTGACAATTTATGTCAAACCAAGACTTAAATGGCGATGAAAAATGATGCATTTATGGAACGATCATCGAATAACTCATACAAAACAAATTTTATTTTATTTTATAAGGAATACATTTTGCAGAAAAGATCGCATTATTCTAACTGTTATAGGTGTTTAGTTGTACGAATTAGAAACATAGGATAAACGCAAGTTTTTGTATACCTTTTTTAGATTGCTGGAGCAAATTATTTTCCAAATTAATAAAATTGAGTTACGCAACAATTTTAATAATCTCCATTTAGCACATGTTACTTTATCTTATACGAAAACAAATAAATACAGTTTACACATCCAAGATTTTATTTATATCAGTAAATAAATATATGTATATATGTATATACAAAATTTAAAATAAATTTATATTCAAAATATTTAAAAATTTGGTAAAAGTGTTTATAGATATACGTATGTATGTATTTAAATTGAATGAAAATATTTTTGTATTTTGAACATATTCTAGATAATTAGCGTAGATTAGATTAGATTGAATTATTAAATTGAGCAGATCTATTGTGAATACTATTAATGTGCTGGTCTTCATTGATTTCCAAACTTCTAAGGGAGTTAAAGTGGCTTCAAACTACAACTGTTGATAATGTCAGAATCTTTAATGTAAATGTACTCTGCAATGTTTGTCCTTCACCGTTGCTGACTTTACTCATTTTGAGGTGATGCCTCAAGTGTTGAGGTCTAACAACCATGTTTTTCCCGTTTTGGGATGTTAGTCTAGTGTGGAGTAGTGTAGAGTTTTTATCAGTCTGCTATTGTAGAAAATGAGCTGCTTGTGGTTGATATTAACGCTACAGGAGTTTCTCTGCAAAGATATGGACATCAGTGAAGATAAAGAGTTAAATGCAGAGCATTCAGTTCCACTCAGGAAGTATGGTTGGCGCACATCTAAGCCCTAAGAGAGGTACATGTGTGCAAAGCGTATAGAGAAAGCTTTTTGGTGACATTTTGTCATGATCCAACCTTTTTTGAACTGTGTTCTTTATGGTGCCGCTTGTGAGGTCTGTAAAGGTTGTGGCTGACTGACGCGGCTTAGCTTCTTCCTGGTTGAAGTTCTTTTTCGTTAGTAATCCACCACAAAGTGGAGCGACTACTTGTTCTTTGAGGAAGAGGAAAAACTGTGGTCGCAATGCTGCTTGAAAATTAGCTTCTTCCTTTTCGGTTTTCTTTTAACTATTCCTCCTCTTCCTTTTGGTCTCACTTGAGTTAGGCTAAGTTAACTATTTAATAGCCTATGGTTTTATACGTTTTTCACTGATAGTTTATCGTTTATCGTTTATGTGAGATTAAAGGCTGTCATGTTTGAAATCACGTTCAGCATTTGTCATTGTAATACGTTTTGTTTCTTATCCTGAATCACTTGGAACTGTAATTTCAAATCTCCTTTACTGGTTGGAAAAATTGCTATGAGGATAATTAGCCAAGACACCTGTCAGGTCTATTCCAATTCATTGTTTAAGTATCACAGGTATTTACGATGGCTTTGTTCTAAGTATCAGGTAGTTCAGGATGGTGTTGAAGATGGTGTTTGTAGTCACATGTCTCTGCGTCTTTTGTGTCACCTTGAATTTCTTCGCTTCTGTAGTTAACCAGCCACAATGACAGTTATATATTTTTTCGTTTTTTTTTTTTAAGGAAGCAGTTGCATCCTTTCTTTACCAAGCATTTAAGAACCTCTCGGTGCAGCTCCACTGCTTGTGATTGTTGAATCTTTAGGCGTTAGTACTGTCATCTTCTTAAAAACATAGATTGTCTAGAGATCTGGCCATTTAGCTTCCTCTTTCTTTGCTAGAATAAACTACATTTTTTACATCTTATAAAGTGAGATTCAAAATGATTGTAGTAAAGAAATTGTCTTCCCGAAAAGTGTATCTATACTTCTTACCATTTTAATGAATGAAATTACCTATATACAAATTCGATACACTGAATTAATTTACTTAATATTTTGTGACATTGGCGTTCGTGTTGTAGTTCCTTTTCTCTAATTTGCCACTATCTACGGGCAAGAAGTTGACAATCTTTTTGATTCTCACAGGACTTATTTTTATTTATAAATACAGCTTATATAAATTATTACAGTTTTCAGGGTCATAGATAAATTCTTGCAAGATGAGCAAGTATACGTGGACAAGTTAGCAGTATTGGAGGTAAATATACTTCCGCAAAAATATAAGTAATTTTTTGAACACTTATGTATGTTTGAAAGGTACAAAAATTTGATCTATGCGCAATCAAAATCCCATATTATGATCTCCAAAGCATATTTGGTTTTATCGAAGAAATCAAAAATATACACGGAACAATTTTTCCACAACATTTGATTCGAATCTACTGCATAGAAGACATTCTAAGAGTATTTGTTATGCATGTTAGTAACAACATTCCTTAGAAATAAAATTAGGTATTTTATGTTATCCCATCTTATTTCAGGCTGAAAAATTAAGGATATACATCAAAGATGAATGGAAGAAATCTCAAGTAAAATTTGAAGGAAAGAAAGCCATTTTGAAGGTGAATACAATGTAATAGATCTAAAGCATTAATTTCAACATTAAATTTTTGGATAATTTTAGAGATTTTATAACACAGGCATCATTAAAGATTTATCGCTACCAGAACAAAAGATATCAGATTACTTGAAATTCCACGAACAAATAAAATCGAATTATGAACATATCAAGTCTTCTGAAACATTCCAGCAATCATTCCAATTGTTCAACAACATTTACATACAGATGCAATACGTGAAACAGGCAGCAGTAATAGAGAAATTTCAGGTTAGTTTGTGCTCAAAAAAATTTGTTGTTGGTGTGTATATAATAATTTGTTCCAGATGCCTTTGTTTCAAAACATACATTTAGTAAATTTATTTTACGTTAGTGTAGACGGTGGGTTAGCAGTGCGATATAAAGTTTTCCTCATGGACAACGATGTAATTTTCACGTCATTAGGATCTTCAACCAAACCAGTAAGTTACAACCTACTACTAGCAAAAATCTACAAAGTTATTTTCTAATTTTAGCCAAAAGCTGAAATGAAGATTAAGACAGATACCATTTCTTTAAACGCTTCTATTAGAGACGAATTCAGTTTTGAAATGTATGAGCATTGTGACAAGGGCCAGAAGAAGACATACATTTTTGTAGCGGAAAATAGTTATGTTCGAAATGAATGGATGCAAATTATAAGCAAAGCATTGTACAGACAAATGGTAGTAGTTAAACAACGTGTTAAATCTAGTTCTGAAGATAGTACAAATAGTTATAGTTGATGTAGGGTGAATTCAATGCAGTTTAATTCGTTCATTTAAAAATAGAAATATACTATATAAGCAGGTTATGTTTATATTAATCATCATTGTGCTTTATGTGTGATAGTTTCTGTGTCGTCTGTAAAAAAAAAATAAGATGTTTGACCGTTTTCGGTGATACATATATGTAAATATATTTCATTTATTACTATTATTTTATTATTATTTATACTTTTTTTTGTCCTGTAATTAGATTGTTATCTGTTGGGCAAATATATAAGTTGCATAAAACAAGCAAATATTTCAGTCAATCTCTGGCTGTATTAGCTTCCAAACAAATGTATGAGCATGTTGAAGAAATGAAATACGCCAGCATACTGGAAGACAAAAGTAGCTGGTGGTCCAACTTGATTGAACTACTTTGCTAAGTTCAAATATTTCCACCTATATTTAGATAAGTTGTGTTAGATTTGTGCACCCTCTTTCGCCTTTGCTATGCCACGTAATTATTATTTCAGATTTGAATGAATCTCGGGTAAAATTCTAAATCTAAATTCTAAAACTGTATAATTCTAAATTTTTAAAACATTTTTCCACGGTTTAAATTTCTGGTTTAAAACAATTGGAATCATTGCTTAGCTATAAATAAAAACTGAAGAATTTTTCTAAAATTAGAGTAGCAAATTTTTCCAATTTTTTTTTATCGAAAATCTAAGTTGCAGTATTTGAAACAAAAGTCTATAAATAACTTCAGTTCCAAATTTTTCATAATTTGCTTTTGTAGTTTGTTTGCATTTTTTTTTTAATTCGTATTCCAAAACTGTTTTACTTTTTCAGCGGTAAATAAATAAATAAAATAAATAGCGAGTTCAAAATTTATCGATCATTTGAATCGCCAGTAGTTTCAACATTTCTCATACCAACGTTTCTCGATAGTTTGAGAAATTAAAAAAATTATAAAACACTTAGGAACTTAAAAATTTTTAAGTCAAAAATTTAGGTGGAATTTTTTTTTTTTTTTATTAAATCAAAAGTTTATCAACCAGCTGAATTGCAAGTACATAATTCCAATTTTTTTAGCACTGATGTTTTTTAATAGTAAAACATCGGTCTAACTTCTAAACGACGGTAATTTTTCAAAAATGTTTAGAACAAGAATTTGTCGGAAATTTACAAATATTGAATAAATAAAAATTTCTAAAAAACGTTTTTCGGAAATTTTTACTTTTTTTACCGATAAAGTTGCTGATTTCAAAAAAAACATTAGTCGCAAATTTTTCAAAAAACCATAGATTTTTTATATTTTGTTCACAGGTCCATATTTTTTCTATTGATCGAGTTGCTAATTTCGAAAAAAATTTTTTTTAATTTTTTAATTGAAAATCTGCGATTCCCATTGTTATTCGTAAGTAATTTAAAAAATGTTTATATCGACTATTTGCATCAATTGAGAAATAGAAAAAAAGGGAGTTTTGGGTTTTTAAAACAAGTATTTTTGAAATTATTAAATTAAAAAATATTTTGTATCAAATAAAGTTTTTTTCGAAATCTTTTCTTTATTTAATTTGCAGTCCTACGTTTGATTCACAAATTTTTGAAGCAATTTTAAATCAAAAATTTTGTCATAAAATTTTTCAAAAAGTTTACCACCATATGAGTAATGTTTTTCAATAGTTACAGTAATTAAAAAAAATTAAACGACGGTCATTTTTCAGATTTTTTAGATCGAAAATTTAAATCGGAAATTAAATAAAATTCTGTTTTCAAAAAGAAAATGTGATTTTTTTAAAATTATTAAATTAAAAAGTTGGCAAATACTTTCTAAATATTTTGTATCAAAAAATGTTCGAAATCTTTTCCGTATTTTTTTAACAAACTTTTAATCGAAAATTTATCAATTATGGATTTGAATCGCAAATTGTTGACAGATAAAATGTTTTTTTGTTTGTACTCAAAATTATCAAGAAGGTTTTCTTTATTTAGGTTGCAATCCTTCGTTTGATTTACAAATTTTTGAAGCTATTTTGAATCAAAAATTTTGTCAAAAAAATTTTCAAAATGTTTACCACCGTATGAGTAATGTTTCTCAATAGTTAGAGTAATTAACGGTAATTTTTCAAAAAAAATTTTGTTCGAAAATTTAAATCGGAAGTTAAAAAAAATTGAGTAAGTAAAAATTTTTTTTACTGATCGTTTTTAACTTAAAAAAAAATTGTCGCGAAATTTTTCAATTTGAGATCTTGCATCTTTTTCGTAGGTAATGTCATTTGAGAAATAAAGACATATTTATGTTCTTATTGTTTAAAAAAAATAGTAAATTTTATTTACTTTTTATTTTTTTTTAATTATTAAATTAAAGAATTTTCAAATATTTTTCAAATATTTTGTATCAAAAAATGTTAGTTGGAACTCTCTTCCGTATTTTTAGTTGAATACGTGTTTGATTTACAAACTTTTGAACCCATTTTGAATCAAAAATTTTAAACCAAAAAATAGTTTGCCACCATCCGAAAATATGTAGCCCATCTTTTTTGATTAGTTATGTTGCAAATTGAAAACTTTTCGCACCCATTAAATCGTTTTTTTTTTGGCTAAAAACCACTATTGCAGTAAAAAAAATGGTTTTTTTACTGCGTTTTTTTAGCCAAAATTGTTTCCATTAGTCTAATAGAACCTTTTTTTAAATTTTCCAATTTTGCAAAAAATTTGAGATTATCATATCAATATTAAAGAAGGTATATGTATTTGTTGAACTTGGCAGAAAACAAAGAATGAACGTTTTGAGATGACAGTTGAAGTAATTAAAAAGTCAAGTCCAATGACGTTGTAGATCTATTGGTAGTAGTTTGTTTACAACAAAATATGTACAAATAAAAAATTGATATTTTAGTTGTTGTTTGTGTACTCCACTATCGCCATATCATACGACTTTCTTCTGGAAAAAATAGCTCTTGAAAAGTCGAAGTAAATAACGTAAATAATAAAAATATAAATAAAGTCCAGTAGAAATAGTCGCAGGAGTGCCTAGTAGCAATACAACAATGAACACAGTTCTGTTTTCTTTGATTACACATCCTATCAACAAGAAATAGGTTTTTCAAACGCTGAGATAACGTATCCGTGCTACACCTATGTATGTTGCCTGTTGCGATTTTCCCATTGGCCCTGTGATACTCCGAAGTTAATTCGTAACTGATAACAACGGTGGAACACTTATCTTATCTGGATTCACGATAATCCTGACACCTCAGTGTAAGTACATTTTTGACGTCCTCTTTATGTGTTTTTATAATGTGTTGGTGACTAATAAAAAAAAGAAGAGAAACAAAATCTGTGGTTGTAAACGAAGGAAACAAGACAAAACGTCGAGATGAACGCACTGTTGGATCTAACGATTTACGACAAAAGACGAGGTAAAACTAAAGAGTTAAAGTATGATAATAAACAGCTCGTGGACAATAAACGAAATGATAAATTAAAGACTAAATCCTTAAATAGAAATGATAAAGTGAATAAGGCAACGCGAACCGAGAAATCGAAAAAAGATTTTGGTAAAAGTCGTGAAAACCTTACTTTAGACAACAGTCATTTTGGTTCGGTTATTTCTTTAGCGAATGACATCCCTAAAAGTACTAATTCTAAAAACAAAACTGAAAATAATAAAATTAAAGTTAGTGAAATCGATGCCAGTCAACTGAGGCAGAAACCTGCTAAAAAAGTGGAAGCTTCTGGTAGGACAGAGAATATCATTCAAGATGCCATTAACGGTTTCAATTATACCGGCAGTATAGAGTTGAAATTTGAGGAGGCTCTTGAGGTATGCTCAGATAACCTCTACGATGAAATCGACGAAGAATTTGGTAGGAATTTATTTGATGATGAGTCGGATAATTATATTTTGGAGGCTTATAATAAGCCTGGTGATGAATTAGTTGAGACGTACATAGAGGTCGAACATAGGACGGAGATTATACCGACAACACAGAAGGAAGAGATCCCAAAAGTGAAACCAGTTCAATTGAGAACGAAAGAAATTGCTCCAGAAAAATCGAAAGATAGTTTATGTTTTATTAGTGATAATGAGGAATGCATTTTCGTGGAAGCATACAATTCGATGGGATACGAATATAGGAAAACTTACGGTCTCATTGATAGGAGTCTGTCAAATATATCTTTAGATGAAGATTTCCAAAAAAGAACTCTTTCGATTACATCAGATGTTCAACAATATTTCAACGATATCGAAACGAAATGTGAAAGTGAAGATCTACAACCAACTCAATCAATTCAATTGGCCCAACCAACGGCGAATACCTACATGAATTATAGTAGAATAATAGACGAATATAGAAAAAGTCGCCAAGCTGCCAGTTTGAAAAAGACTCAAGATTCTAACAGCAATTCCAGCACAACTGGAGCTTGTGATGTGCAAAATATCGATCTGGCTCAACCTAGTCGTACCACTTTTGTGAATTATAATAGAATGGTGGATGAATTTAGGAAGAGCCAGCAAATAAAACCGAATGTTGCTCCATCAGTTATAAAAAAAAATAATGTGGCGCGAAAAACAATTGAAGAAAGCGATGATGCTCGGTCGGTTAGCAGTGACGAGCAGGTCTATGAGATGCCACACCAAGATGTGAATGTTATTAAATTTATTCCGCAAACGAAGTCTGATTTTATTATTCACGAATTATTGGAGACTGAAATGGGATATGTTAATAATTTGAGGAAAATTTTAACTGTAAGTATTCTTCCGTTTAGAAAAAAAATTACTATGCCATTTCGAAAAATATGTATTATATAAATGTAACGAGCTTAGCATATGTACCATACATTTTGTGAACTTTAGTAGGCAGTATTTTGAGAAATTGTTTATACGGTTGAGTCTAGATGGAGCCACAATCGGTTTAAAAAACATTTCATTATACAAGGTCACTCAAAAAGTTCTCGTGGTTAAAGTTGCATTTTTTTGACTGTAGCCATGGTCAGCCAAATTAAATACAAGAAAACATGCATAAAAATCTAAAAACGAATTAAAGTACAATCAAGTAATAAGTACATTTATGAAATATATAGGGTGTAAAGTCAATGTTGAACACAGATTGAATGGTGGAAATGTCAGATGAAAGCGTTTTTAGTTTTGTTTTACACCTTTTTGTTTCCAAGTTACATTACATGTCTAGAATTAAATAAAGTAACAAAGTTTTAATTGTATTATTCCGTGCCTAGTGAGTTTCTTTACATAAACAGGTTAGTCCACTGTCATAGCTTTAAGAGCCTGTACAGTAAATCTTCGTTACAAAAATGACAGTCTTCGTTGTCCCAATGTAGCGCATTCAAATACAACGTGCGGCTTAGGTTTATCTTTAAAAATTCTATTTAGATATTCTCTTAGAAACTCGTGTCCTGTTAGCAGACTCGTCACTGTTCTAAGCTGTACTCAGTTAAGAGCCAACACATCCACTCCTAATTGCTGGGATAGCTGCTCCGTTTGCTGTGCATTTCAACGTTGTTCCAGTGTAGCTAGTGTGCTTTTGTAATCCACTCAGCTAGTGCATCACGTATTGTAGTCATAGTTATTGCCAGACCTGGTTCTGGTCCAGTAAATTTAGTTGCAGGGCCCCTTCTTGCAAGCTTGTTTGCTATTTCATTTCCTGGTATGCACTTATGCCCCGGCACCCACACCAAAGTAACTTTGTTGTGTTTTACCACCGCTCTTAGGGTTTTCACACAGTCCAGTACCAAATCTGGATTCGGTTTCCAGGTTTCTGTCCACTTATCCCAATCTAGGGCAACCTTGTAGGATTTGTCGAAGGAGAGCATAGGAGTCATTGTGTCACAGCCCATATCAAAGATGGGGTTTGTGAGCTAAGTGGTTATTTTGCATGCCCCGAAGTGTTCTAGTTTCCATTGCATTTCAGTCTATCTCTCCCTGTTCTTATGTAAATGTCCAAGAGGGGAAGGTTTAGCATGGTCCCCATAGCATCTGTTGGCGTGTTTTTTGCGGCACTAGTATACCTAATTGCTTGCTTCTGTATAAGCCCAGTAACACGTACACTTTAAAGCAAAATAGCCCTCCATTGGTAAATATATCTTTTTGGTTATTTTTAAAGTATGCTTTCCATTTTACACTATATTTTTCTCATGCGTTTTCTGCTATTTTTCTAATTTCGTTTGCCATTCCCACATTTAGTGCCCACTAAACGTGTACTAATTCACTGTTGCTCATTCCAGTAATCTTTGTAATCGTTCCAAACAAAAATTGTACGTCTTTCACTGCTAATATTCGTATATCATTATATTTGACCTTGAGTTAAAAAAAAACGGAATTTCGTTTTTATCGTGCTTCTAAGAGATCCATTCTTAGACCTTTGGTAGATGGAGAAATATGTGGTGATTATTTATCATAACGTCAGAAAAGACAAAAGACAATGCCCAGATAAAGGCAAGTTGTCAATTCCAACTGAGATGTCTTGACATCCTAAAAAGATGTTTTTAATATGTTTGGTAGGATATACATACATAAATGGTGCAATTTACTCTGAACTGCTAAAATCAAGTCAAACTATTGCTGTGGTTCTTTACAGTAAAGAACTTTGTCGTTTAAATCTGAAATTAATAATAAAAAAAAACCTCAGATTGGTGAATATCAAGAAAGTGTTGTGTTATCACGAAAACTATATATGTCTGATACCCTCATGTACATTACATCCTGTATATTTAAAAACTGTATAACAAAAAACAAGTATTAAGAACTAGTGGGAAGACATATGTTAGAATTGAGATTTCTTTGGTGAATTTTAATCATATTTTTCAATACTCTACATTAAATAATACAGAGCACCAAATTTAAAATTCGAAAAATGTATACTTAACTGTACTGCTACTTATTTAATATCAAACATAACAGCATATTACTCTTTAGTGATTCACTCACACGGAAATAGACATTTTTAGTATAGGAGATTATAATTTTAATCAAATTGAGCGTATTTTTATCTTTTTCCGATTGAATTGTTAAGATTAACATTCGATTTAATGCCATAAATATGAAAATATGATTTTAAAGAGTTAGATTACATTTGTTTCCATTACACAAGAGAAAACTAACACTTTTAAATAAGTATAGAAGTAACTTATTTTAATTTAATTGAAAATTTATAAAAATTAACAAAATCTGTATTACTATTTGAATACAGTGCGAGCAACAAAGTTTGAAACTTGCTGGTTCTATATTTGTTTCTAATTTTATCAAAACTATCATCTAATTAGACCTTCACCCATAATGCTTTTGAATTTGCTCTCAAGTAGTTTATGAATCTGTCATTTTGTCTATTTACATGACATAACATGAGGTTATATTGATTATTCCTACTCGTATGTATAGTTTGTTTCACCATATTAAGAAGTTTTGGCACGCTTCGATCTTTGTTGCTCGCAACGCGACAGTGAAACACTGCTGTCATATAGATGAATAGTCTTGTACAATTAGTAATATTCTCTTGAATGCATGTCTTTCCCCAATACAAACTAATTAGACTTCAGTCAGCTTTGATTTAAACGTCAAAATCAACATCAACAAAAAGTCACTGTAGCCCCCCATCAGCATCTCCAGTGTTCCAGATTTTAGTGCTGCTTGAATATCTGAGAAAATGTGCATTCGTGCACTCTGATAGCGTTTTCTTGGGTATATCTGGGGACAGTGTTGCATGGCACATATTTTGTGTCTGAAAAACGATTTGGCTTGTATCTAGCACTGTTGAGATCGTTTCTATATCAGCATGCAAATTTAGTTAGTAGCCAGTCATCTTTTTCAAAATACTTAGATATAATAACAATAACTGACAGATGTGTGCTTTTTCCTGTTGCTCCTGTTGTTCAGGCGTTGGACATAACATATTTCGGCGCCTAATGGCATAACTATCTTCGCCAATTTATCTCCAATCACATCCATTTTTTATCAACTCCTCGCCGTTTAGAACTACTTCCTTTATCCACATCTTTTCACACGTTAAAATTGTTGATTCCAAGGTTTAAAGAATCTCCTCTCGAGTTGTTACGTGCTTCACATTGTATTCTTCCAATGGCCATCTTCAGCATTCTCTTCGTAGCATTGAGAATTGCCTCTGGTGATGCTAAATTTATTTATTACTACAACCAAGATGTTTTTGTAAGAGAACTTTCTAGTGCTGCCATTTCAGCACTGGATAATACCGTCATCCACTGATTGGATCAATGAAATTGTATTGTACAGCTTTTGGTAGGAATTATTTTGATTTTAGGCCAAAGTTAGGCCGTCAGGCCCAAACACTTCATCAAACCTGTCCTAAAAACTGTCTTGGCTTACTTATATACGCACAGACCAGGAGAGTTACTTTTGCATTTTCGGCTAATGATCCTAATGATTCATGTGAAAGTATGGTTTTTTGCAGTTCTACTAGCTTTTACGATACTGTCACCATTTTCCAGTATAGTAACGTCATTTGCATCACCTCTAGAACAAAATCTAAGCAGTCCTTAAATTCGTTTTAGTTTCTCTATTCGGTATGGCATCATTTCCTCCAGCATGGCTGGTGTTTTTATCTGTTAAGTAGAATCGACTAAACTTAACATCTTCTGAAGAATTTATTTACCGGTACATGCATAAGTTAGTTAATTGATCGATTTAATGGGCTCCTAGATCTGCTATTTGTGGAGACTTGCAATGCACAAATTGCACTAGGTGGATGAGTATCTGACGTAGAGATCTGCCGTTCGGTAGTACTCCCGGGATGTACTGCTTCCGACGTTTGGCCACTAGAGGGCGTGAGGTTTCATAAAGTTCATTCATTGGGGTATTATGGAAGTAAAGATCGAGAGAGAAGTACTTGAGTAAATCTTGCATGCCAAGCGTCGCTGATAAAACTTTTTGGTTAGAATAGAAATCACGTGATCCCAAGCCAATGCTTAAGCTGGTTTCATTGTAGTCTTGTTAGGAGGGTGATTTCAACGATAGACCATGAGCGCCTATTATACGCATTTGTTTGTGTTTATTATTTCGGCATCCCTCAAAGTTATTGTACAAGGAGTTCTAGGAATTGCGGTTTTTTGAGCATATATAGGATATTGAAGATTTACAAAATAAGGCTGAAGATGAACTACATAGGCACATCAAATATGAAAATTCCATAAAGTTTTGAAAGATTAGCTGAATCTCTTAATTTAGAAATCTTGCCTATCATTTAGACTAGTTTTGTTTTATTATTATGCTGACCCAGATAACAGCTTTTTATTAATTGTGCTATTGTGTCTAATATTTATCTCTGCTATATTCAAGGAACAGAAATCTGTTATAAAAATGATTTTTTTATTGTACACTGGCGTCGAAATGTGATTCATTTAGTTTACCTCTAATTTGTTGGTAATGATAGCACAAGTGTTATGTCATAGTATTTCTTATTTAATTAATAGTTTTGATTAATTTCATTTTCTAGGATTATTTGAGTTACTTCAGGAAGTTCCCAGATCACCTGCAAACAAATGTCGATATAATATTCGGCAACATCCAGCAAATCTACGACCAAACCATGGAATTCTATCATGCACTGTTAATGTGTTCAAACGACTACGAAGCAATAGCATTAACTTTTATAGATTATGTAAGTATTCTAAGCCATTTGCATCAAATTTATGTAGATGATTTACGAAAAAACATCTTCAGAAAAATTTATTCAAACTATACCCAATATACATGAAGAATAAACCTCAAGCTGATCGAATTCTAATACAGAATTATAAGAGCGTAATTGAGGTGAGTACCACAATATATGTGGTCATCTTAAAATAAAAGATTTATTTTTAATTATAATTATAATTTTTCAACAAATTAAGTTAATAACAAAAAATAAATGAAATACAATTGCTTAGAAAATGGGATTCACGACAATTGCTCAATATGACCTTCATTTTCTTGTTGAGATTACCAACCTTTCCTTCAATTCCTTTAATTCTTGTAACGTTCGTCGTCTTCTAAACACTAAATATTTTAAATACGGCTCCTCCATTTAAGTAGTATTTCCTCACAGAAATATGGTCCAATGATAGAATCAGCTATAACACTGCAACAAACCGTAATTCTCTTGTAATGAAGACTTTCTAGAAGGATTTCTTGTGGATTTTCTGGAGACCAGATTCTACAATTTTGAGAATTGACTCCACCATACAGAGTAAAATGTTCCTTATCTGTCCATACGCACCATTATTCGCAAAGAAAAATCGTACCTAGTAATCAACCAACCTAGAGCCTCCTTTAATTGAAACAGCATTTTCGTTGATTTTTTGATATTAACTTAATTTGTGAAAACATTTTTTTGTAAAAATTTTTCAAGCAATTTATTTCTAGGATAGACAAAAAAAACTAAAAGATCGCTTAGATCTAATGAGTTACTTACTGAATCCAATACAACGCTTAGGGAGATACATTTTGCTCCTGGAGAATTTGCAAAAATCAGTTAGGAGATCTGCATGCTTAGATCCGGCAATAGAAATTTTGAAGTCGAATATGACGAAGGGCAACGATTCTATAGCCGTAGAATCTATCTTAAAAGTTCCAGAAACAGTTGATTTGTACAAGAAAGGATCTTACATTGATAGGGAGAAATTTGTTATGCTCAAACCTAGGAGGCAGGAAGCTGTGATATTTTTATTTGAGGATATTGTTGTGTTTACAACGGAGAACGTTACGAGCAGGGTAAGATTGACGGTGTTTACTTTATGGTTCTACACAGATTTTGGTATAAAAAAAAATTGCGATGCCTGAAATGTAAAAGACGAGTTCATTTAGATTTCGTAATCATTATCTGGGATTGAATGATTTTGGTCTAATCTTATCACAGGTGTTTTTGTAAAATCGATTTTTACTATCGCCATGATACTAATTGCACTGAGAGTGTACATAATCCCACAAATAATAAACAAATACTTTTAATATCGGGGACAATGGTATTATACCTCAGGTTTGCGCAATGCTTAAGTTATTTTGCAATACCTAATTAATTGCGTGGGGTTTAAATGATTTAACTAGAATTTGGCTAACGTCTATTCAACGCAACTCTTTATTAATTAATTATTTAACTCCTTCCACAATAACATACTGCACTAATCATGTTTGCATCCATATTTATAGAGGGATGTTCACACGACATTCACCTATACTGCCAGCATAGATATGAATGATTTATCCATTACTATAGTCGATGGAGAAATGCAAACATTTCAATTGATAGATTATCCTAAATGCAAGAAAAATAAAGATGAAGCTTCCTACTTATTCGAAGCGAGAGATAGAAAAACGAGAGATCACTGGGGTACTCTGATACAAGGTAGATTATGGGCGCAATTGGAAAAATTTAAAGGTCAGCTCAAGAAAATCTTCACTTATACTTTAATTAAACTAAACAAGATTTATTTTCTTATGTTCTACAGACCAAAGTAGATCGTATAAACCAGTTAGCAGAGCGAACAGCACCTCCTCAGCAAAAATTCCGAAATATCTTGGGCAGATGTCTAGTAGGAGTACATAGATTGTACAATTGCGTGTTTAAAATTATATCTATATTTTTTATAGGTCATATATCAGCCTCTACGTCAGTTTCTAGGGAAAATAGTACAAAATCAAAAACAAACATCTCAGGTACTTACACAAATATTATCGAATATTATAAGCTCAGACAATGTGAAGGCTAAATTTTCAATTTATAGGTGATAAATATCAAAAATCGGTCGATAGAACTAAACGACGAGTAAAAAAACCAAAAAGTGGTAAGT
Organism: Popillia japonica; assembly: GCA_004785975.1. Lineage (NCBI taxonomy): Eukaryota > Metazoa > Arthropoda > Insecta > Coleoptera > Scarabaeidae > Popillia > Popillia japonica. The sequence goes on from ML218436.1 coordinate 27,604, forward strand.
CTAACAGTTTAAGAATAGTATATACTTGGTACCAGGCTTATTTCTAATTTTTTAGATGCAGTCAAGAGGACTAGCAAGTTTTATACAGATACTACTTCATTACAGTACAACAAGACGATGTAGCGTATGTTGCTGCTTTTCGTCGTAAATTTAGTTGCTTTAAGTTTACATGATCAGTATTTATTTTTTTTTTGCTTCTTTTGTATTTATTATTAAGAAAATAAAATTATACATAATTCTGTTATTTATTTTATAAAAATTTTGTGCAATTTTATTTAGATATATATATGTATAAATATAAACGGTTTTCAATAATAATCGAAACCCACGTGATCTCTAACGTAAGATGCCGTAAATAATATGTTGGCAAAACAAAAAATATCCCTAAGCTAGCTAACCGGTCTAACCTGAGTTGTTAGTCGATATTTGATTTGACAGTTTTTATACGTCTCTGTTTGTGTCGTTCAGTCGTTGCTTAGTTGTGATTATTAACAATATAAACCTAACCTGTAAAATTTTAATTGTCAATATATGTGAATAAAAATTTTTGGAGGATTTTTATTTTTAAAAATATGTATTACCATACTGTTAAATGGGTTGCATATCTAAAAGAGGTCACATGGGTTTCGGTATTTATTGAAAGCCTGGTATATACATATATGGAGGTAAAATGCTATTGCGCACATTGTGGACTCCCGCTTTACTAGAACAGGCCTACCAACTAAAACACCCCCGTACTACGCTAAACAACAAACTGGAATAGTTTATCACATTTCTTCAGTTTGTTGTCGTTATGGCTTTAAGTTTACCACTCTCCTAATGCAAGATCTAACATAGCCAATAAATTATTCCATCACGATTCAATTCATATTCTTCTTCTTAGTTCGCAGAACATTTCCAACAAAGCACGGCACCAAATCCCATACATGATCAGACTCTATCATCTTTTGTGTAATGGAGTCAGGTAAAATTTCGCCTATTTCATCATTCATTTGATGGTGTTCTTAATTCTCCTAAGGGCACTTAAATATACTGCACACTTATTCCTTCCAGGCACATGTTGTAAGCAATCCTACGGCAATGCATAATAAACATTCTCCATTTACCGTACAATCCTTTGCCTTATGACCGGCATTCCCACGTTTAAAACTGGCACAAATTCTTCAAGGAAACTACAATAACTACTGTTCTCATTATATATTTGTATATGTGTTTTTATTATATATTGTATACATTCACAACACCCAACATAAGGTCCTGTATATGCCCTTACATACATATATCACAGATAGGTACTTAAGACACTTGAACTAGCCTGAGTGGGAAGATAAGGCATATGTCTCTTCTCTTCCCTAAATATATGTTTTTGTCTCGGGGATAGACACAGATACGTTGTAGCGGTAGTGTCGAAGACATCTCATATTACCTGCAGCATATTCTTACTTAATCAAATATAGTTCTTGAGTGTTTTAAGATTAGTTTTATTTCAACTAGTTACTGGTACAATCAAGCAACTTAATTTGTGGTACCGCTATGATTAATGCAAAACCCAGATTGCTTAGCCTATTCTAATTCTCTTTCTATATTTTGTCGTATGATTTTTGAAAAACCGCTTTGTTTCCAAGATACAGAAGCCAAAAAAATTTGCGACACTGACAACATTTTATGATGAAAAAGTACAAGTAAAGCTGCTCAATCTATAATAAGTCTGAATACAAGCATTCAATCTTATCATCGTCAAACTCATTCAAACACAGCAGAGTCGTTTTTAATTGAGTTACACCCAGCAATTATTGGATTTCGTATTTGTATCGTCATACTCGATAATTGCAGAAAACCATTAATGTAAATAAAAGTATTGTGTACCTCAGAAAGTCATTTCAAAAATTTATTGTGGATTGAGCAACTTTACATGTACTTTTTGATAATGGAATGTTATTAGTGTCGCAAATTTTGTTCGTCCTGTATCTTCGAAACAAAACAAAACAAAAATTATCATAAGACAAAATATTCTTAGAGTAGAGTAGAAGAACCCCTTGAATTTTTGCGGCATGTTTACCTAATACCCTGTTTAGTATTCTGTGACAAGATAACGATTTAGTGTAAATTATGTTTGGTAGATATGGATTATTCATACCAATACAAATATTTATACTTTTAGTTACAGGGAAGCTTTGGAAGGTACTACCAACGAGCATATGTATATCAAACTTAAGTACATAGGTATAAAGGCAATGTGTCTCTTAAACGATCTTGAAAATTCTATACAAATAAGTGAGTTATATATCTGATCAAATATTATTATAGTTGTTACAACATGTAGCTTTTTCGACAGCATTTTCTTGTGTACGAATATCAAAGCATGTGTATTAGATGAAAGAGCATTTCTTCTGAGGCGTAGATAGCTTAATGATTCAATAATTTGATGTAGTTTTTTTAGAGTAAATGGGAATGAATCTCATACCACCAGAACTGCAACAAATATGATTTCTGAAACAGTCGGAAATGCCAATCAAAAGGAGATTGTTGTAATGAATTACTTGCTTTTACTTGCCTTGATATGAATTATTTTCTATTTTTGGCACTTTTAATTAGTATGGCAAAAACAGATTAGATAAATGCACGTAGAAATATAATGGTGAAAACCAATTCACTTTCACTTGTATTTAAATTTATTAATTCTAATTATTATTTATTTCCAAATTCTTGCCTTATCTGAAACAATTAATTTTAAATGATCTAGAACCAAAATTGAGACATCAATGACGGATGGTTCTTTGTTTAATCCGTTAACAAGTAAATCTTCGATACAGAAAAGGCTTGGTCAGCCTAAAATTATCTATCTTATCTAATCTTGTCTAAGAAATATTGCCTCCAAACTTGCTTCCTCTTTCTTTCATCATTCTTAGACTGGTATCAAAAAGATTGTAATCCTTAAATAAAGCATCTGCGAAGTTAGTTCCCATTTTCGAAATTCGAATTTTCTGTCTTACATTTTTCTAAAGTTTTGTAAAATAATGTTGAAAAACTACCAAAGAAGCTCACCAGAAAAGCTAGGTTTGTGTGGGGAATTGCTTGCTTTTTGATGAGGAATGGTAAGTAAGCAATGTATAAAACTGCTTGTGTAATATTGAGACACAAATGTAACGATTTTGTAATCATACAAAAATTTGTATTAATAACAAAATATAGAGAAATTGTTTAATATAGGTTTTTAGTATTGTCCCAGGTTCTAGGTTTGTTCTCTAAGTTCCCGACTTTGAAAATATAATATTAAGAAACTACAAAAAAAAACGGGAACATTCCGAAAGAAATATTTTTCTAGTTAGGACCCCCCTTTTTCCCGTCCAAATTTTCGATTATTCTTAGTTTCTGAAACAAAAAATTTTAAATCATAATTTTGAAACTTGTACTTATTCTGCCTAGCATTGTTCAACTTCGACCCTTTTTAGTCATCAATCCTTGGCAACTTTTTAGTGCGGATATTCTAGGATATTTACTTCACTAACATTGTTTTTGTCGTTTTCGGAAATTTGTTTGTTCTTTCCCATGCGCAAGGCTACTGCCACTGCAATTATTAAATATCTTGAGAATTCAGTCTTTTTACAATATAGTGTTCTAGAGGTATTAACTACGGGCAATGGTGTTAAATTTTGGCCAAAAGACTTATTCTGTGAACTCTTCTTATATTTTCTATTATTGGCCACAAGTGAATCTGACAAAGATAATCCAATGAGTTTTGAAGACTATACTCGTTTCTTATGTTTAGTCAAACTATCGTTCTTGATATTCCCTTCTATCAACCTTGGATGGAAATAGCTCCAAACGAGTAAACCTTTGCAATAAGCTGATAAGGAAAAATTGACATATCGGTTTGGAGTCTTGTATCGAGTTTATACGGATGTGCGAGCTTTAACACTCGCATGACAAGCCAAAAAGGCGTTATGAACTGAATGAGTCGGTCGAAAGAGAAAATTTATCGGATGCATGTAAATATTTTTCGGCGAAATTGACTGAGAAGTTTGTAGACCTATCATAGGATTGGACGAAACAGTTAAGAATTAAAAGATCTTTCGAAGAATGTTTTATCTGGCACTTGGAATTTGTGATTTCTAAAGTTACAGACTACGGATAATGAATGGTCGTTTGTCCTGGATCTGGATTTTTATTGTGTTTTGTTTGTTTGATTTTGGGATATACCGCGAGATCTTCAGTTTAGTCTCCTATTATCGAAGATGAGCTCTCACCTAGCTTCTGGCTAGTCCACAGAATGCTTCTGCTGCAGTGAATCAGGCCTTGTTTTGCAAGGTCATAGACAATCTTAGTACCATAGCATCCTCAGTATTCTGCTGGAATGTCAATACAGTAAAAATGTAGCTGTATTAGACAAGCGTAGCACTCAAGCAATACAGCTTACTTACATTTTGGTCAGGGGACATATTGTTCCTACCTCTAGTGTTAGAAAGTAATAGCTTAAAAAAATCGTGAAAATCAACGCAGACAAAGTTGAAAAAATGTGAAAAATTGTTGACAAAATAGCAAAGCCTTATTTAAATTTATTCAAAAACTTCCTTAAGTGTTTACGAATTTGTTACTCATATCATGATGCTATATGAACAGGCAACACATTAATGTAATAATAATGAGTTAAGGTGGCAATGAGATGTCACAGAACAGGTGATTTTGTGAAAAAGTATTGGGAGATTTTCGTCGGGCGTCGGAATACAAGTCACAAAATGGATACATTTCAGAAATAGTATACATATTTATTAATTTAGTTTGCTTGTACACTCATGTATACCAAAAGTTAGGACAACATTTTGTCACGCGATTGGAATGCTGATGATGTAGAATCATTTTGTGTTTAATAAATTTAGGCAAAAAGATATGATACCCATAATGCAAGTTATCATTATTATTATCATTATTATTATTATTATTATTATTATTATTATTATTATTATTGTTATTATTATTATTATTATTATTATTATTATTATTATTATTATTATTATGTCCAATAATAAATTAGGTGGGTGTAGAATTATTATTATCATGATATTAATTTAAACATGTAAATATTAGATTCTATTTGTGTAAGGGAATTACCGAAACGGATGCCTAAACGTTTCCAATTTTATCGTGCGATAATATTTATACATTTAAAAAATTGCTCTATTTATATTTAGATAAAGACATGATGTATGTACGTAAATCAAATAAAATTTATTAGAAATCACTAAATTATTTGAGCTTATTTCCTTATAAATAATAACTGTGATCTACGTTTTCTTATCTAGACTTATCTCTATATATAAATCTTATACGTAATATCAGCCTTGATGTATTGAACATTTTGATATTATTGTGAGGTCCTTTAAATGATGTGAGTGTATTTCCTGTGAGGTGCCATTTAGTAGACGAAATGGAACCACAAAGACCGCCAAAGAAAAATCAATCTGTTCGCGAACTACAAAAATATTTCGTGGAATTATCGACAAATTCATCAAACAAGCAAGTTACAGCTGCTTCAAAAGCTAAAAGCTTACAACGGGCTAAGTTAGTGAAATCCAAGAGTATGACGAGTAAGAATGATTCCTATAAGGTAACCAGGTTTAAAAATTAATTTAAAATGTTTCTATACACCAGCGCTTGCCCTAAACTTGGACGAATCGCTTGTTAGGGACAGGAATGCAACGCTACCGCGAAATGCGTGGGGGTCTATAAACAATAATTTAGATAGTCAATCATTATTGATAACAGAAGGAAATACATCGAATAGCTCTAGTAGTAATGCGAGACAGCGCGTTGAACGAGAAAATATGGATGCAACTCAAAATATAGATCCAGATGCGATATACGAAGAAATTGACGATCCCGACGAAAAACGAAGAACCTATTCCGACTACGACAAAATTTTAAATTTCAATCCAGCGAAAGTTGAATTATTAAAATCTGAACTTAATCAAAAGCAACGGAGTCAATCCCACCCGGCTTTGGACGAGTTAGAATACGATACCGTATGGAAAATGGGTGATATTGATGAGAAACCACCTCTACCCCCAAAACCGAAATCGCGAAGTATATCAAAACCAGATGCCCGCACACAATCGTTATTGGACATGCCTAACGCAGCCCAAGAATATGAATACGATGTTGTAACAGGGATAGGAGCAACTGCGCAGAATACACCTTCCCCGAAGCCTAAACCGCGAAATCTTCATAAAAGTGCTTCCCAACCCTCGATTAAAATTGTACGAAGGAGTATTCAAAACAAAAACGGGAAACTTCAACGTAACAGATTTTCAAGAACTGAAAACATTCCTCAAGAGCTATCATCACCGACGATTAAACCGAGAAATATCAGTAATGAAATCAATCCTACCAGATCTGCAGTATCTTCGTCCGAACAGGGACAATACGATGTCGTGTTTAGATTGGGCAGTTACTCAGAGGATTCACCACCACCAAAATATCTTCGAAACTCTCATTCTGTACCGGAAGACCCATTATCTTCGATAGAAGACAATGAATATGATATTGTTTTAAGAACTGGCGGCCATGCGGAGGAAGCCTGCAATCAGCTGGTTTTGTATGAAGGGGATGATAATTCAGACAGTGACTCTTTCTATGATACCATGCTAGGATTGAGAAGTCAGCTAGAGAATACAATGCAAGAAGTTGTACCATACGGTGGGAATTCAAGATCGTAAGTTTGTCTTTCGATTTGATCCTAATTTTTTTATAATTTTCCGTTTGGTAATATTATAATTAATGCATTCTATTTTATAGACTCATATTTTTACAATTTGTTTATCTTGGGGATCATAAAATATAATAAACTGAGAAGGTGATTAAGGCCGTGACACTAAAACAAAGCGTTTAGAGTGCAAAGTACATTTTGGAATTCAATCCGAGAATTTGTAGATTTAGATTTAGGAATTTGATTAGATTTCAGATTGTCGAAATTTATTAAATTATCGAGATAAGATTTTTGACAATAAACTACACACGTATGAAATACTACATTGTTTGCAAGTTGTATTTATGTCAGTTTTGATAGATATGCACATGTATTTATAGTAAAATAGCGTTAGGGTACATATCTTCAAGTTAGCTTATTTCAATTTTTATGGCCGTTGCTGTCCCCAATCGTGATTTTCTCATCTTGATAAGAAACATAATCGTCTTCCTATTCAATATATTTCTTAACAACACTTGGTGCTAAACAGCTTTCTTTTTCTTCTATCTGTAGATGTTGTCTTCCTTGCCAAAGTTTTATCATCAAGCTTTCCTATTTAGCTAATCCATTCAATATACTGTTGTCACTAAAAGCAAAAGAAATGCTCTACTTATTATCTGAGCAACCTCATACATTGATTTAGAAGCCCTTGGTTGGAAGATATCCAACTAGTTTTATCACCATTACAATTATCCCAGCAACACTGGTCTTCTCAATTATAGCATAACAGTCACATCATTAATGCCAAGAAATACAAAGGGAAATGTCTCACTCCCTAGCTAATTGATTAAAATAAGAAAATGAAATGAAACAAATACATGTGTACAACATTATAATTAAATCGTGAAATTTGGAATTATTACAAACTACGAAAGTTAAATAGCGACAACGAAATCAATGAGACACTTGAGTTTGAATTTGGGAAACTAATCCATCGATGTTTGGATGAATTCCACTGATACAAAGACGTAAAGAATTTTCCAAATTATCGTCAGTCAGCCTTGTACGATGTTTTGATTTATTAACTTACACCATTTAAGAGAACTGTTCGGATTTGAAAGTAGGTACTGCCAAACGCACAAATCAATTTTCTTGCGAGTTTTCTAAGCTCCGGAAAATGGTTTTCTTCGAGGTATTTTTTGTAGAAATCGCAAAACCCCACGCCCTCAAATTTAGATTTTAGGAGTTTTATTGAAGCTCCATCAACTCTCTTTGCAAGTGTATTGGAGCATTTTGTACATTACTTTTTGTAGCAAATGAATTGAAACTGTCTTCCATGTTTTCAAAATCGCTAAATCTGTTCGGAAATTGCTCCGACAGTAACTTTGAATTCTTCAGCGTATTGAGGGGAAAGCAGTATTTTCATACGCAGAGATCGTGGTGAAATGGTAACTGTTACCAGACAGCATCTGTCCCTCCCACAACCGAATTTTGTTCTGATACACTTTTAAACGGCTGCGGCTGTACAAATCATGTACTAACTGTCCTTGTTTTTGAAGTTTTAAATTTACACCATGCAAATGGCCTCTAAGGTCGATCAGAAATGCTAAGTCACATATCTATTTTCGGTCACACAATTCAGATAGTGGTTTATCTTTTATTTGCATAAAATCTGCTATCTCATTTCTATGCTCGTATAACCGTTTCAGCATTTTCCTTTTGCTTAGCAATTTGACTTCACAATCATATGCTACGTCATCATATTCGGCTGAAATTTCATCCAAAACGCCTTGAACTGACGATGGTTAAGCCCTCGGGATTGAATAAAATTGATGGTTTTTATGACCACATTCATAACAGTCTGGGGTCGAATGGACTTAGAACACAAGTTTTGTTGGTGAATAGTGCAATCAAGAACTATCAAGTCATCTTCTTGCACATTTGATTCAGTTGCTTTTTCATACAAAATTCCGATGAAACCTTCACATAACCCGACCATAGCACCATCTGTGTATACACCAACTAATTTTGACGATGGCAAGCAAAAACTTGTGAAGACCTTTTGAACTTCATTAGGAATGTCCTCTCCTGTACTGGTTTCTTTTTGGCGGCTGTAAAGAAAGCAAGTCCTAAATATCAGTGAATTGTTTATCAACACCTCGAATAAATATGGCCAGTTGACCTGAGTCAGACAAATCGGTGCTCTCGTCTAATGCTATGGAAAATGATTCAAAACCAGCCATACGGTCAGTCAAAGTTGTTTTTATATCATTAGCCATCATTTCTATGTATCGGACAACAGTTAGTCTTGACAAACGAATTTTTCAAATAAATTTTTCTTTTCAGGACACAAAACACTCCAACCTTTTAACATACACTGCTTGATAAATTCTCCAAATGATTTTAATGACTTTACCAACTTTGAACTATAAAACTAGCTTTCACAACATTATGAGGTTGTGTTATTTGTTTATGAAACATTTGCTGCTATTTTTCCAAATTTGCGGTAAGCTTCTGGATTTTGTCTTTTCTTATTTGTCCTTTCAGTGAGTGCAGCATAGGATGCTTAGATGAGTAATGCCTCTTTATATTGAATTCTTTCATCACTGAAATGGATTCATTACATAGCAAACAAAAAGGATTACCATTGTGGTAGATAAAAAAGAATTTTTCAGTCTATTTTTCCTGAAACTGACGACCCTCTGCATCTACTTTTCGTTTCTTTCCACCAGACTATCATTTTCGTTTACTTTTCGTTCGATAAACTTAATAACAATGTATGATTAGTAAACACTCAAGATGCACACAAAGTCACAAAGCAAATTGAGCCATCCACCCGCTTATATAGACAAAATGAAGGAATGATATAGAATCGTCTAGTGTAGAATATTTGAGATCACTCGATCTTCCTCATTTGGAGTTAGTATGAATCAGGTGTAATATTTTTTTTAATTCGGTTTTTCAAAATGTAACATTCCGATGTCTTTCGCCATGTGTGTCAACCTGTTTTGCGTCCTTTGTGCCAGAAGTTTAAACAGAAAAAGGAGCTGCTGTGCGAAGAAAATGAGCTATGCTTCTCGCGGATGGTATTTACATTCCTGAACAATGTTGTAACTTTATATTCGTTGAAACTCATGGACCATGCAAGAGAAGTTGTTCCCTGTATTGGATGTATTTAATTATGCGTTTTGCTTATTTCTTTTAAATTATCATAAATTTAGTTCGTGCAATTTTTGGTACAACTTCAAGATATACTACAGCAGATACCCAGGGGTATTTGAAATATTGGCACAAATTTCTGAGAACGATATCTTTCTTACTGTTTTCCCAACTTATTGCTATAATTCTTTGATGATTTGCAACAAATTTGTACACTAATTCACTATCGTGCTGTCCTGTGGATGATAGTGAATTGGTGTTCTACTTCGGCATCGAGAGGTCCAGTGAATATTTGTGGAAACTCATACTCAGAAACAAGTGTGACATCAGAATATTTCATTTTTTCTGACGGTGTCAAAACAAATATTTTTTAGAAGAAGACTGGCTTTTCTGCTGCCATGGCTCTTCTCACAGCTAATTTTCAAATAAATGTTTCCCTAAGGCAAAAATTGCTTTGTATTTGACATGTAGAAAATTATTGAATCCAATTGTATTGGGAAAATGTCAGCTATAAGCAAACGGATTGAACAATTTAACCTCGATGATACATATATTATTATTATATTTGGCACTTACCTTAATTAAGATACCGATATCAATAAAACAATTAAGTACTACGTGAAAAAGTACAAATGGAATTTGTGTAAACAAAATTGTCGCTTTTTATCAGACTATTGATTATGAAGTTGAAATGAATGTTTTTGAAACTTACTGGTTATATTTTTGTACTCGATATAATCATATTTACTTATTGTCAAAACATAACGCAAGTTTGCAAGAATACTGCGCACCTATTAACAATATTAAAGAGATATACAAACGAACTTGCGTCTATGAATACAAACGCTTCATCTCCCTCCTCCGCCCGTCCCAACCTGCTTGAAAGTTTGGCCATTCATGATTTCATTTAATGTTTCCAGTCGAAAGACTAAGGGTCAAGCGGGAGAAGCAGAATACCTTTTACACCATTAGAAAATAGCAAGGCTTCATACAAGAATACGGTAGCCTAAATGGATATTACTGGACCCGAATATTTTGACCAAAGGCCAAGCTGAACAAGCTTTTTGTTAGTTTGTCTCGTACTTAAGTCCATAAAGACTTTCTGGCTATGCCAGAGACTGTTTGGGAAAACTTGGGAGAGCAAATCAAAATTTATACACTGATTTATGTACTATTTCTATGTACATACTTAGTTGGTGCTTTATTGCAATGGTGACTTAAGATCTATTACTTATCTTTCAATGACGGCCTTGTTGTGGCATAATATCGCCATATAAATTAAAAGCCCACATGCCAGATATTGAGCAATCTGTTTGGTACTTTATAGTAACTTGGATTACTAGTGGCTTGATCAGGCATTTGGCTGCTTTTCCTCATTGTGATCTATTGTGAATACACTTAGGGGAACGACGGGTAGACTGGGCTGCCGGGAAGTATGGCCCACCTAAAGTTTCTAAGCTGTACTAATAGTTAGCAGCATCGTGTGGTGCGTAGCTTTTAGCACTAGCACTAGTTTACAATGCGTCAGTAATAGATTGATGAAGCAACTGGGTACTGTTGGAAACCTTATTGTGTTTGTAAACTAGAATTCGCTGATTCGTGTAACTTTTGTCATCTCTGTATACTGTTAGAGGTAAAAAGAAAATTGTATACTATATCGTGAAGGTTTTATGCCGCTTTCACTAACCAGCTAGAGTCGACGCCATGTTTATCATTCCATGTCGGTGGGGTAGTACGGGCCATGTCAAAATCGGGTAATATGGGCCATATGACTAAAACCTGCTTTTGCATTTTAGAGAGCAATTGCCAGGTTTAAGCCTTATCCATATTACCCACATAACAGATCTACCATCACCCGAACCGGTTGCTGGAAATGCTACTATCGCTGCTTCTGGGACTATGCCGCTGATATGTGCACCTTCTTCCCCCAACACAACAACAGCTCTGTTATCCTCTCCTCAATCTCAGACCTTAGACGCTGCTCTTCTCCTTCCAATATAATAACTTCATGACTTTCTATGCCTACTTCTACAGTAATCAAAATTTTACCCTCCACATCCACACAATCTGAGTTTCCAAGTATTTTGAAGCAGTTCTCTCCTTTACCCTCCTGCGGCGAGAAGAGGTTGAAGAGTCAAAAGAGAAAGGCAGCAAAGAGTGATGTATTAACATCAACACCAGTTAAAAACATGTTAATTGAAAAGAAAAATGCAGTACAGGAAAAACAAGCTGCCAAGAAAATTAAGAGAAAAATTCCGTTTGGACAAGTAGAAAGTTCGACCAAAACTAAAAACAAAGAAAATATCAAAGCAATGCAAATGTACCACCAAGTACTTTCAAGGATTCAGGTACAACATGCATTGTCTGCGGCGAAAGTTTTGACGAAAACTGGATCCATGCAGAATTTGTAGAGATTATTGAGACTTTATTTAAGATCTGGTGTTGTTTGGTGCGGCCCATAATACCCGACATATTTCAATTTCTTTATAATATCACCATAAATATAAATTGTCATATCTATTTTGTGTCAGTAAGAATTCTATTTTTGACTTTTAGCCATTTAAAGAAAACTAGTGAATGTAACATTTTAAGCAGTTTCATCTCATTAAGTGGCACATTTTACCAGGCGTTCGCCTAATCTTATCTAGTCCCAATTTATCTCTAAACCTTCAAGGAAATTGAGGATCTTCTTGGAGGCTCTGGATTTTGTTCAGTTGGATGCAGTTAACTTCTTTAGGAATTTACTAACCACTGATTTTGTTGTTTTTTTTCGGCCCTCTCACGACCCATTTTCAGAAAAATCCTAAGCGAATCTCAGACACAATTGCTATCCTCAATCATACGTCATTGAGCTCTACATTGGAGAAGGCCTAAACAAAACCGTGAAATGAACAAGAGGATATGTCTGCCGCTGTAACCAAGCTGCTCGAAAGAAGACCCTTTACTGTTACTTTACTGGTCTAGAATTTTTTTAGCATTTTCAAAAACAAGTTCAGAAAGAAGATTTCAAACACAAGATGCTCTGGAGGTTTTGGGGCACTGCCACTTCAGATAACATCATAAAATGTTGGTAAAGCAGATTCAAGATCTGATTTCACCAAAACCACTGGAGATGCACTCTGTATCTTTAAACCGCTAACACTAAAGAAAAAATAAGTCTAGGGGCTATTAAATTTTAAGTACAAGGTCACACTTTACACAGATTTTGATATCTTATACATGACGTAGTAGACGCTTTTTGAAGCACAAATCTTACTCTTGTTTAATTTTTAGAGACAATTCCAGCAGACTTTCACGTCGAACGACCACAACTGAACCTACACGAAGGTAAGCAGTTTCTTTTTATGATTTGTCACAATTTAAAACAATATCTTTCTCATCTCTGGTACAAATTAAATTATTTCGTAGTCAATCTATGGTCATCCAGGAATTAATCGAGACAGAAAAGAAATACGTTTGCAAGTTGAGGCATGTTATTAATGTAAATATTAACTAAATTTTAATTTTCATATTTAACAATTTTAAAATGTTAATATTGCAGAATTATCTCCTACACTTTCGCAGCATGGATATTTCACCCAGCATTGAATTAGTGTTTGGAAATATTGAAGAACTCTATGCTGAAGTGGAACGGATGTCTGAAGAAATGATGGGATGTAGTAGCATTAATGATATCGCTAATGTTTTTATTAATAACGTGAGCACTTTTGATTGAGAAACTTGATAGAATACGTCATCATCTAATTTTAACGTTTCAGATAGGCATCTTTGAGCATTATGGGAAATTTTTAGGCAATAAAGCCGTATCTAATCAGTGGTATACAAAAACTTTTAAGAAACTGATGAAGGTATCTATTACACAGGCTTAACATTGTTGTCAAATATCTTGAATCATTTTCGTTTTAGGATAGGCAAAAAGAATTAAACGATAGTCACCCATGCGAATCATATTTACATGAACCAGTACAAAGACCTGGAAGGTACATTTTACTCCTGAAAAACCTACAAACAGAAACTAAAAATTCCACTAGAACTGCTGCGTTGCTCACTCAAGCCATAAATTTGATAGATGCGAAAATTAAGGAAATGAACACTAAGTTAGCCATAGATTGCATCCAATGGTCTCCTATTGATTTAAGTAAGATGGGGACATTTATCATGAAAGACATATTCAAGAGTAATATTGACGATGAAAGTATGGCATTCCTTTTTGAAGGATGCGTTATATTTTGCGTTCAGGATAAGGTAAGACAAATATATAATACAAAGACATCGTTTACAGGTTTGCGTCAATTTTAGGCAAATTTTGACCGTTACAACTATGTGAATCATATCGAAATGATTAACCTCTCCCTTAGACATTGCGAATGGTCTACTGGCTTCGAATTAAGTCGTTTTGACAAGTCAAAACTTAATGGTAACAGTAACCAAATTGCTTTCCATCTAGAAGCGGCCGTTATGTGTATTAAGGAGGCCTGGATCAAAGAAATTGGAAACATTTTATGGAACCAATTGCGATATTCTAAAGGTAAAATTTATTCTGAAGATGCTACCAGATGCTAATCGGTTGTTTGTTGCAGAGGAACAACGTCGTTTAACACTAGGCCGAAAAAGTAGGTGTTTGCTTTTGGTGATAATAATAATAAATTCTATTTTTTTGTTTTATAGAAGCGTTAATGAATATTCGTAGTAGTGACATGGAGGAGGAAGAGGATGTAATTTCAAATGGTAATGATAGCGGTGATTACCAGCTTTTGGATAAAGTTTACGATAAAAGCAGCAAATTGGCTGGAAGATTTTTCGATAAAGATTTCTATCCTAGAATAGAAACTATTAGTGGGGATGATGATATCAAAGAATATATTTCTGTTTCAACTCTTGTACCAAAGTAAGTTTGTGAAAATGAAATAACCTTACGCACACAGTAAAGTAGGAAACTCTTATGCATTAGTGTCAGAATTATTGACAAAGCAAATGTCTTAAGCTGTCTGCAAAGAATTCATGATCTATCATCAAAAAATGATGCTCTTGTGGTCTGGAATGTGTGGATTCATTTAGTCTCAATCAATTTCTAGCTTTTGAAAAACTGATTATTGTTTTTGACTATAAAGTCCATTACTTCTGAGTATGTCTGCTGGAGGTGGTGGTACCGTTTTTGGATTCGCATCTAATGAGTTGCAGTGTTACAGTATGTTCTTTCTTGAGGTAATAACTCAGGGGACTTTAGCAAGTAAATAAAGTTGCAATTATTTTGTTTGTTGGTGACTCATTGTTGAAGAAAAGCTCTTATGTAGATGATTCTTGGTAAGGCCACACAATAACTAACAAGAAACAGAAAATTTTCTTCCAATAGCTTTGGATGTTGCACTAATTATGTATTATATTAATTATAATTATGTATTATCCTTATTTTTTGGTTTTTCTGTTGGACAATTAATAAATATTATTATTATTATTATTGCTATATCCAGAGACTTGGTATCCAATGAGACTGTGTGATTAAGACCTACGATTTCAGAAATAGTAACTAATTCCAAGTCAATTTGGATTCAAACGTACAAACTTTCAGACTTCTATGCCCCTTGGTAAGGTCAGTCGAATATATTATAACCTAAAAATTTGCTGAGTTTCTATCTAACATCTTTAAGACCTTGAAGCTGGATAGGTCCACTAAAGTACCATTCTTGGTTATCTTCAATTACGACTTTATACTCTACTACAGGAACAAACACTGTCTTCTAATTTATTATCTCTTTCTATTCTTGTCTTCTTCATTGTTATCTAAGTCTTCATTGCAATTGAACAAATTTGTATCACGCTTGTAAAGACTAAAGAAAGCTAAAGAAATATTAGAACATGTGTATGACTATGTGATTGGCCATAGCCAAATTGTTCCAACGAATTATATTGGGCATCAACCGCCAGATTTTGGCATATGCATTTCTTGTAAGTATAGCCCAAACAATTTCACTGGTTTTCGCAAAATGGTATAGCGTTTGCTTCAGTGTTCTTCCTTTGTGGTACGAAGTTGTATCAAACCGAAACATAACGCAACCACGTATGTATATGCCCCGTAACACTTCCAATATATGCTCTGGAAAGACTTGCTCCAGAAATTGTAGATCATGATTTTACCGGAAAACATTCGCTTTCCATGGAACCTCACTGATAACCTTCATTTCCAAGAATTTCTGGATTAGTGAAAGTAAAATATGTGCTGTTACCATCCATAATTATGATTTTGCTGTTAGCAAAGTATCGTAGTACAGTGCCGTTGCGAAAATTTGTACGTTTCCTGTATTGAATGGTCCTCGTAGAAATGTAGGAAGCAGTTTATTTAAAAAATGTTCATGATATGATTCAATTTCTGATCTAGGAGATTATCCAGATACTTTTTTTTGATAAGACTGCGTTCTCCTGTTATAGATATTACAGGATTAACATATTCTTATTGAATGTGTATATGAGTGTTGCAGTATTTCAGATAATACCACCACCAACTTGACTAATCATTTGCATAAGCTTGGGCTCAAAAGCGAATCCTTACTAATCTATTGAGCAATGCTGAAAATACCACGACTTGGAATCCTTCATACCTGTAACTTTAGCAATCTAGTACTCCACCTCCTAAGAAATGATACTGTTTGTGAGCAATGATCTGAGCTATTTCATGATGGAAGATTCAGAGATGGTTATGTTCTCTGCCTCATTAGTCAAAGTTAGGCCAATGCATGCACATCTTCTTTACCCACAAATGTTACACACAAAAAGCGAATATTTAAGGCAATACTTACATACCTTTCATGGTCGTATTAGGCTCAAAAGCATTTGTATGGAAAAAAAACCGTATCTTCCGTTTTTTGCAAAATTAAATTGATACATTGCAACTTGCACCTTTTGCATAATGTTTAAGATAAAACCATAACCTTCCCAGGATGTTTTAGAGTTTGTTTGATCACCAAACAGCGAAAGCAATCAAATTTAATAGATTTCTTCCTTTAGAATTATTATTATTGAATTTATAAATCTGAAACGATGTTTTTTATGGATTTATTTACATTTACAGGCAAAAAATAATCCACGAAGAACTTATCAAGGCTGAAGAATCTTATTTAAAAAATTTGAGCGAATTTATTAATGTAAGTTTAAGCAACATTTTCATCAGAATTTTTTGCCGAGTTTATAGAGGCAATTTTAGGAGTTCTACACATCCATGGATGATATGTGTTCTTATAAATATTTATTAATACATAATATCGAAGATATCTATGTGGAAACGGAAAAGCTCTATTTAAAATTATTGAAATGTTTCAGCCTTGAACAAATTGCAAACGCATTTACAGATTGTGTAAGATTGTTTGGTGTCAACGCATATTTCTCTTCATCTTAATTCTGAATGTTGCAGGCTCGTATTTTTGACTCATATACGAATTATATGAGAACGAAATCAGCTTATGATTACGTCAACGTAGAATTGAAAGGCCACAATGAAGTAAGCCTCACTAAGAAGACATTGCATTATTATAAATTATACGGTTTTATTTTAGTACCATTTAGAGCAGTCGCAAAATGAGAAAAAATGGATCAACGGTTTATTACTCTTAATTCTACGTCCTGGAAAATATAAAGCATTCCTGGAAAAATTATCGAAGGAAGCTGACCAGAACTGTCAGCAGCTAGCCGACGCTGTCAAATTCATCAATGAAAAGATTAACCAGACAATCACATTCATGAATATAGATTCTATTCAAAGATGTCCGATTAATTTAGTGGAAATGGGTCCCTTTATTAGGAAAGGGACGTTTAACATTAAAGACAAAGGAGAATGCGTATTATTCCTATTTAGAGAAATTCTGGTGTTTTGCTTCAGAGATGAGGTGAGGCTTTATTTTTAAAGGAAATCTGTTTAAAAATTTATTCGACATTTTAGAAACATCGAGATAGTTACATCTATTTCGATAGTATCGATGTCAACAAACTATCAATGGAGGATTATCTAAATTCTTTGGAATTCCAATTAAGGAGTCGTCACCTTTCGAAGGTGGGTAGGACGATAGGGTATAAGTTTGATCTAATTGCACCGGACGAGAGTGTAAAGGCAAAGTGGATGGATGAAATTACGAAATTAGTTGCATGATTATACATATTTATTTTAACGTTTTAATTACATAAGTGTATCAACTTTGTTTATATTCGAAAATGAATACAAAGTTTTATACTTTTTGCTAGTTTGTTTTATTTTATTTTAGGAAATTACGAAATTCTAAGAAAAATAAATTAAAACTAAAATATTTAATTGGGTTGATACTTGGACAGAGGCAAAAGCAGGCTTCATTTCAGAAGCGAAGTCGTTTAGGCCTGCTAGTATTCCTCCATTCCTTCCCAAACCTTTAAGAAAGTTTGGCTTTAGGAAGGACTAATATGCTTATTAAGCATTTTTTTTTTCAAAAGAATTGCCTTTGAAAATTTTGAACCAACCGAGGTGGACTAGATGTAGAAGATAAGAAATAGACGGTTTTATGTGTTTATGGATTTTTGGACTATGCTGAGCTTGTCATGGATAAACATCAACACATGACTGCTAAAGAAGGTTTCTGAAGTCCTTCTGAAAGCTTTCCCAAAGTCTAAAAGCTTCAGTTGTGTATCGGTAATATATGTCATGATACTTAGGGCCAAACCTATCTTAGTTCTAGACAAAAGTTTCTTTATCAGACTATCAAATGTTGCCTTTAAGGCACAACGATACGCCAATGATTTAGGTCTACTATATGTAGTCCGCCAGAAACCAAATCTGAGTACCTACCTGAACATCAATCTACACAAAGTATCTGTAATCCCATTAACAAACTGAAGGAAGCTATCTCTAATGGCACCTGAAGTGTATAATAATATAATAGTTCTAAAGTCCATTAGGCCATTGGCTTTGATCTTCCTAAGTATTTCTTTCCACATTTTCCACTTTTTCTTGAGTCTTCCTTTTCTGTTCTTTGCCTCCTCACTTCCATACAATACTTTCTTCAAAATTCTTTGCTCTGACATTCTTGATTCTGATGTGACCTTGGACCACCTTGCTCTTTTGGCTCAAATACTTGTGATATTTTTGCTCTCTTATACATACAAATCCATTACCTCCTTGTTTGTGCGTCTTCTCCATTCTTCTTCAGCTCTCTCAGATTTCTTTTTTTTGCTATTGTCCAAGTTTTGGCTGCTTAATACTTTTGCTAGTGATTTCCCTTGATTAATCCGTTATCGATTTCATATTTCTCGAAGGTATTGGCACTTTCTGCTACCCACAAATAATCTCCTT
>ML218436.1:47151-64325 GCA_004785975.1 Popillia japonica
CCCCCCCCCCCCCCGCCCCTCCCCCCTCGCCTCCTCCCATTGTTTGCCCGTTGTTACGTTTATAACTTCTGAAGGCTGGAGTCAATAAGACAATCGTCTGAACCTATTATTCTCGCCTATAGGTCCATAGTCGCCCAACCATTACTATTACTGATGCTAAACATTAAAGAAAACTCAGGATAAGCCTTGCTGCAAATAATACAGCGATTTGCTTGTGTAGTTATTAATGGTTCAATTCAAGCATTACTGAAGCTTTCAAACGAACACAGTTACTCTGATTGGGCCAAGAATATTATTACAGCCAAAATAAAACTTAAACCCAGAATGATAAACTTTTATTAAAAGGTTTTCTCTGTCGAGTAAATTCGAAAAGACACCTGTATATAAATTTGGAATGAAATATTCAATGTAAACGCAATGAACAATATCAACCCATAAAAAATCTACAAAAATGGGACATTGAGATCACAAATAAATTAATAAATGACGGCACAAATTATAATTCATCGGGTACGTCTCATTACTCAATCAAATTGTTTTATTATTCGAGCACGTAATATTTTTACTGGCCTTCGTAATATCGTTAATATTTTATGCAAGTTCCTCTCTCAAGATCCGTTCACCTAACTGTGCTTCTGCAAATCGCTTCGTTTTTCGTTATATGTATGTATACACTTTATACGATACTATAAAGTTGTATATTCAGTTCTGGAAACCTATTACTTGCGATATAAAGTGAATTTAAAATTAATTTGTTGTTCGCGTGTGTTTTTATTAAGTTTGCGTCTTTGATGAACTGATGTGATTAAATGAGTTAAAGTTGGAAGTTTTTGTTAGAATAGATTAGAATAAAGTTTGTTTTTTTTGTAATTATGGAAAATGTGAAAGAAGTAAATTGTGTAAGTATTTTATTTATCGGTTTATTTTATTTTATTTAAGTACAATAAACAAGTAAATAAGTGGTACATACTGTTTTTGGTCAATAATTAAATATCGGAATGCATTTCACTACATATGTAAGTGCGTACTCAGCTTAAGTGTCTGGAGAATCTAAAAATTCATCGTGTAAAATAAATTATACATTAGATTTTGTTTTGACGTCATCTTTATTTTGGTGGAAACAATTAAAACTAGGTTGTCATCTTCAAATATATTATTTCATTAGAAACACACTCCTCGTTGATGGTTTCCACGTTTCCAACGTTTATGGTTTGAAAAAATACCGACAATAGAACAATATCCCGAAATCATTGCCATAACCTAAACCTGGCTAACAGCTATAGAAGATGACCTATACCAATTTGAGAAGATGTTCAAAAATACCACCTTGTTGTTCAATACATTTTTGTACACGTTTCCGAACTTTTCGAACTGCCTTCAGTATGGTCTTACCATCTATTTGGGTTATCTTTTCACTAACTGCAATCTTCAGGGCGTTTAGATTTTCGTACCTTTGCCTAAATCTGGGTCTTTAAATAACCCCATAAAAAAATCCAGCGGCGTTAAATCTGGCGATCGGGGAGGCCACTGAATAGGCCCATTCGTTCCTATCCATGTGCTAAAAATAGTATTTAGAGGTTGATGAGTACCTCTGTAGTTGTGCGCAGGTGCGCCATCCTGCTGAAAATGCAGATTCTGTCTACTTATGAGATCCAGATCGTCTAAGAAGTTATTCAAAATTTCAGTCAAAAATTCTATGTACCTTTCACCAGTTAGAGTACCCTCATTAAAGAGGAACAACAATCCTTGAACCAATTAACCCGCACCAAACATTAAAACTGAAACGAACTTGTGGGCGTCTTGGATGTACTAAAAGAAGATTTTCCTATGACCCAGTAATGATGATTTTTTGTATTGTACATTCCAGAGTCTGAGAAATTTGATTCATCTGTCCATAAAATATAACGAAAGTTGTTTACATTTTGTGCGACAAAAAATTCTTCTCTCTGGATCCCCTGGCAAAAAAAATTGAACTGGTTATATAAGGAATGAATTTGTGTTTCTTCAGAATCCTATGCACAATACCGCGACTCAAATCAGATTAATTGACAATATCTAGTATGGAATTCTCACGGTTGGCCCCAAAATATGCGATAACTGTAATTTCCATGGCCTCGTTTATTATAAAAGTCCTTTTTGTCCTTGTTTTGGCAAAAACACTCTCATTGCCTCTAAATTTTCGGTACAGTTTCAGAAAATATTGCTCATGTGGTTATGTTCGAAGTGGATAGAATTCAACGTAGTGTTCTTTTGCCCTCCTAGAGCATTTTCTGCACACTAAATAAGATTCTAACATATCACACTTTTCTGCATCGGTAAAAATCATTTGTTTGTCAAATTAATAACTAGCACAATGAAACTTATGAGTGAAAAACTAATAAAACTGTACTAATATTTGACGT
The DNA here is from genome assembly GCA_004785975.1 of Popillia japonica. Classification (NCBI taxonomy): domain Eukaryota; kingdom Metazoa; phylum Arthropoda; class Insecta; order Coleoptera; family Scarabaeidae; genus Popillia; species Popillia japonica. Next base: position 49,554 of record ML218436.1, read on the forward strand.
TTGGTAGAAAGACTTATAGTGGTTTTCATAGATACATAGAAATGCACTTGACTTAGCTGTTTTTGTTTATTCATATTAACTCAAGTATTTTTAATCCCAGGAAAAAAATTCTTATGAGACTTTTTATTTAAAAAATGAAGTTCTAGCAGAAAATGATACAGGGGTTTCCATTTAAAAGAAACATAATTTTCGGCGAAACTCGAAATCTCATTTGTTTTTTTTTATTCTTCTGTCTAAAAGAGCGTTAAAAGTACTACAAGTTTGCCAATTTAAACAATCTTGCATCTTCAATAGTAACAAAGTTACCAATGGTGAACACTTAATTTGGATTGCCCTGTATATCAAGGAAAATATAAAATACAAGGTTCTCTTTAACCAAGCAATCACTAATATAGAAACATTGTCTATACTAATACAGAAAGGAGAGATCGTGATAACACTTACAAGACAAACCGCAGATAAAAGATCATCTACAACAAGTATCTTCGAACAAACCAACGAATTGAACATACAAGAACTAATAAAACAAAGTAATCTGCTACAAATATATAAAATTTAAAAAAAACTAATAAAAACGAACACCTCACTAACAAACTCCAAATACATACATTCATACAACACTAGAAGACAGTCCGACATAAGACCAAAAAAATATAGTTGTAAAAGGCGCTTTACAGACCCAATAAAAATTGCATAATTTTAAAGGCGGCTTTACAACTGACGCAACTAAAAACAATACCCGTCAATATGGGGGTTGGAGGATATTGTGTTATCATTGATTTATTCGAGTGAAAATTTGGGACATCGTAAGCCCTATCAATATAAAAAAAATTTAGAGCTGCACTCACATCGGTCACCGATATTGCATTGCAATTCGTTTTATCCTATTGAAGTCGATTGCGGGAGTTATTCGGCATTTTCTTGTCGGCGTTGTAAAAAATGGAAAACACTACTAAGGGATATTATACTTACATACAAGTTATAGTATGCGCACCTTCATGCTTACCAACATATTCATTGTTCTTGTTGCTTTGAGGCAGTAAATACTTTATATTATGAATGTCCACAAATGAAAGTAAGTGACGGAGTTTGGGAAGGAGCTTCCAAATTAATTAAAATGGGAACGCATAATTCCCCAACTTCGTTACATTCAGTCTGTCAATTGTGAGCATGTGACTAAAAAGACAATTATATAATCTATTATTGGTGGTGGTAAGTATAGGGTAAGGGCACTAGTTCTGGATCGGGCACTAATTGTGGATCAAAATATCTGTACTCTTAGTTTCTGAAGTTAGACGATAGATGACTGTAGTAGTATGTTTACTACACATGACAGCATACCATATCATTGCTTGTGAATCAGAGAAGCCAGTTGCCAGTTGCCTATGCAAGAGCCCATTTATTTCCATTTCCATTTATTGGCAGCAATTTCAAGGAGAAATTAATGTAAAAATTTGTAATTGCTTCCGTTTATAGTTCAGAGCTTTTAAATTCACGCAAAAGAGAACTAAAAGTATATAGTTTGAATAAAAAAACACATACATAGCTTTACTTGAAGCATTAGTCTTGCCTTACGTCAGTCATTTATAACCTTGCAGTAACTAACTATGCTAACATCTTGGCTGGATTTCGAGAAAGTGGTGTCTGACCTTTGGATCCTTCTGCAGTCCACGCTCACTGTTTAATGAATAGTGATGATACCATTCCTGTCCCTGTTAGGCAGAACGATCAGTGACAACCCGGATGTTCATCTAATGCCACAGGAAATTCTTCTGTCTCACCAGTAGTTCAGGTGATAAAAACAACTTTTGGCACCAGAGGAAGACAATGCCAAACGTTCTAAAAGAATAACTACTACTAGATGTGTAACTTCACTTGAGTTCTTAAACGGAACGGAGGAAAAGGAAAAAAACAAATTAGCAAAAAGAAAAAAAGTTGAAAGTACATTGAAAGTAGTGAAAGCGATAAATAAAATGATAACGAAACCTGTGGTAAATGTGGTGGGGCATTTGAAGATGATTTTAGAGGAGAAACTTGGATACAATGCATCAAATGTAAGCTGTGGTACCATCAAACATGCCAGAAGTTGTCTAATAGCGATCGACCAAAAAAAATTTCTGTACCAAATGTAAACACTTATGAACAATGAACTGCACAGCTTAATGACGGCCGTCAAATTCATGTAACTTGTTGCTCAGATTATGAAATTTGGATTTTTGCCATTAAAATATAATTTTCTTAAATTAGAGCTAATCATTTTAGCATTTAAATAATATCCTGATCTTTTGATCCCCAATTAGTTTCGGTCACTAGTTTCGGATCACATTGTGTATCTTGTCTGTGGAGCGTTATAATCTCATGCGCACTGTATTTATATGATCTTTATGCTGTTTTCTATCAGTATATAGAAGCAAACTGCTTTTTGTTACTTGATCCTCAACTAGTACCGGCGGTCCAATTGTTGATCAAACGCTACTTTCTACTTTTTCAGGAAAAATGCGTACTACGTTTATATGTACGCCGGCCGCGGCGGCAGGCCAGGTGGGGGGAGGGGAGAGGGCGCTAGGACATTAGTTAGTTGCACGAGTTACTTCATTGCTCGTTGTTTTTTCACTATCGTAGTAGTTTCCTCATCTTCATGTATCCAGACTCGGCTTTCTTGACGAGTGAAAACATCAAAAAACTATATGTACGTTTCATCGCCAGTTACAATTTTAGAAATAATTTGATGGCGTCCAGCATTCAACATATCTAAAGTTTGTTGGCAAATTCTAACACATTCTGCTTCTTGTAAAACTGCTAGGTGATAGGGTACAAACCGAGTTACAACTGTCTGACGTTTATGTGAGGTGATACTAGGGACAAGCTACAATTATTGAGAGTAGAAAGACTTATACAAACGATTTTTTGTTCTCAAAAAATAGCCAGAAGACACACACCGTCAAAACCGCTGAGTAAGGAGGATGTTCTATAATTTTATTTTTGTTTTCCGCTAAATACTGAACAGTTGTTCCTGCTATATGGGAAGACGCGTTATTAAGATGTAACATGATTTCCTCTCTTGGCACTTTACTGAACACAGTAGGCAAAAAATCTTAAATATACCCTTTAGCGGTAACTGTCTTCTGGTCTTCTAATTTAATTGCGGCCACCAAACTCGTACTTCTAAAATATACTGCATGCATAACTTTTTTTATTGCTTGCTGTTCTCGCAATCGTAGGCGTTTCCTCATCTTCATGTATTCAGACTCGACCTTGTTGGCGAGTGGGAACATCAAATAACCGTATGAACGATTCATCGCCAGTTATAATTTTAGAAATAATTTGATGGCACCCAGCATTCAAAATGTCTAAAGTGTGTTGGCAAATTCTAACACGTTCTGGTTTTTGTAAATCAGTCAGGTGATGAGGGTACAAACAGAGGTACAACCTTCTTGTAAATGATCGTGGATATTGATCTCACTTGCGAGGATCCAATCTTTAGATTGGACTCTATCATTGCATAGATAATGCGGTTGCCCCCTTCCACCCTCTTCTTCACCGTAGCAATGTTTTCAGGGTTAACAGCAGTTAAAGGATGGCCAGCTCCTTTTCTATGTACCACCGCCTTGCAACCTTGTTCAAATATATATCTATAAACTACATTATCAAAGCCTTCTTATGGACTACAGTTCCAACCTCAGCCCAATCCCAATGCCTTCCTGTTTTCCCAGCAAACTTAGGCAACTGTTTATTTTGCCTATGTTTTTGAGGTAGCAGCATACCCAGATGTGGTAATAAAGTAATCTCTTTTATATGGGAACTAGAAATCTATTAATTTCGTTAATGTTGTAACTACATTATAAAAATTTTATGTTAAACATTATCATGACGTAACGATAACAAGCCCGGATATGTGTGCAATCCCAAAATTTTACAATTTTTAATTATTTATATACAACGATTACGTAAATACTCAACCACATCTCATCGGAAATATGTAAACTCTTATCAATATATTTTTTAGTGTAATAATTTAATCTGAGATTAGAGTTTTGTTTTGCATGTAATATTGCATTATTTTCTCTTAATACTCAACAATTTTATCTTTATTTAATTTTTGGTATTTTAACTATTTTCATACAACCTTTTTGATATAGGTACATAACTAATTTACCACTTTATTTTTGATTTACTCTTTCTTTAACAGGTTATTACATTATATAAGATAAACACATTTCATCTATTCGAAACGGTATGATGAACCATTGTTTAAGTTCGCATCAGCGGAAGGAACGTATGATTAATTATGGAGAGAATTCATATCAGTCGAGGGGAACGCAACCGAAGTATATCTGTTAAAGCACTTGGGCAAATGTTCGAAGAATTGATACGACTGTCGCAAACGGTAGCTGGTTCATCGGAGTGCACTTGCAAGCTTAATCAGTTGAAGCATCTCAACGGTGGAGATCGTGGTGTCGCTATAAATAACGCGATCGTAAGGATTTTAAAATCAAGTAAGTAGGTGTTTAGATACGGCTTTCACAGCTTTTTTTTAATTTAATTTTGATCGCTGTCAATAAATATCGAAATATTTTTAAGGACGAACTTTTCCATAATAAATTTTTATATTGCTTGAATTTTTTTTAATAAATAGTGCTGGTAATATTTCACGTTGTGAATTGAACGCACGTGTTGTAGAAATTTTCCGCGTAATAAAATGAATTTATCTGGAAAGTTTTATCAAAATGACGAATATAATTTTGTTTTTAAACTAGAAATAGTGTCGTCAAACATACATACAAACGTAATAACAATGAAAGTAAAATTGGCCAGTGAAATCAAAATTTTGGAAGATTTAGTATTTTCAGGCACAACACAATTTGCACTATATTTCTGGTAGTCGCTGTGATTGGCTATAAAATTATGACACTTGCGCCCATGGCATAATGCAGAATTCTGAAAATGAAGGATTCTGTAGAAAAAAAAAAACGACTGGTTGCACTTGCCTTTCCACTGACAAAGAAACGAAGGAGATCGAGCAATTTAGACAAGCCATGTAGAAGCAGAACACGTAAGAAATCCAGCCTTCCTAGCTGTTGCCAAAGGATTTCCGTCCCTGTTTTGCCCAATGCGAAGCAAAATTTAAAGTTGTCTCGTTCTCTCGAGGCTTTTTGACGTATTCTGTTTGAAGCACTCTGTTAAGGTGGAGGTATACAATAGTACTGGTTTAACCAGATATGCCAACCTTTTTAGATTCTATCAATCACGAAATACTGAACAAATTAGTGGTGGTACAGTTTGACAGCGTTCAAAAATATATACTTCGATCGTTACCTACAATTTTGTCAGTAAAAAACCGTAGAATTTTCAAGTGCAGTGTACTAGTTGATTTCTACATTTTACAGTTAACCCAACTAAATATATTAGTTGATGTGATTTAGTTGTTTTTGTTTATTGTCTTCATTATTACTTATTACTACATATATCCAACTGAAAATTTTAATTTAGACGTCTATCACCTAACTTTTTTCGCCTTGATGTTTGACACTTGAGATCTGTCAAATATACTTTTTCAGATAAAAATACCAAGAATATTAACTGCAGCTCTTGGTGGTGAAGTAAAGTAGTAGTTGTCAAACTAAATTTAATTATCGCCTTGACAATGACACCTTCGTTGTTGAAACGCTTTGTTATTGTTATTACTTTTCCAATTTTACAGCTATTAAAAATATTGCTACTGCTAAAAACAAAATAATTTCCCATTTTTACAGTTTGACAGGTTTTAGGAAGTATTCCGGTAAAATATAGCAAAAAGAAATGTAATTAAAAAAATGAGTATTTTTAAATTTTGAAAAAATGGAAACATTTTTATTCTTAACTATCAAAGAGGGAGATAAAATAACTTGTCTACAAATTGACAACCGTCAAAAATTTTTAGAAGGTTGCGACGGTCAAAATTAGGCTGTTAGAAAGATAGTAGTTCGTAAACTGTCAAATTGTGTAATTTGACTGCAGTCACATATTTTTGATCATTACAATGTCAGTGTTAACAAAATAGTAGGTATCACAGCTACAATAAATATAACAACGATTACACTCGTTAGACGTAAAGAAAAACCTAGTTTCTCAACTTAAAAAAAATAGAAATGCTGAAAATGTTGAAGGAAAGAAAAATGAATATTTTACGATTTGACGGATGTCAGAAACGTTGTTATAGTTAAACTGTCAAAATGCACCAACTTGTTCAATTAAATGAACATCAATAATTTTTAGATTGTTACGACACTCAAAGCTTTAAAAACACTCTTCTCAAAACCTGACAGATGTTAGACATATGCATATGCTGCAAGTGTTAAAGAAAAGAAAAATTAATATTTTACGATTTGACAGATGTCAAAAACGTTGTTATAGTTAAACTGTCAAAATAATACAACTTGTTTAATTAAATGAATATCAATAATTGTTAGATGGTTACGACACTCAAGGCTGTAAAAATACTCTTTTCAAAATCTAACAGATGTTAGAAATATTTTGATAGGCAATCTGTCAAATTGAATATAAAATTACGCAAGTATCTTGTAAGTTTGCTCCTAACGAAACTAGTATCCTTGAAAAATTTGCTGTATTCATAATTTGAGAAATAGTTTGACAGTGGCTGCATACATAGAAGTGACTAATATCTATTTTAATAGTTTGGAAGTTTCTAGCAAATATACTATCAAAAAACAGTAAAAAATATGAAAGGCTGCAAGTGAAATATTTTAAACACTAAAACTTCCAAAATGGGACAACTTGTTCAATAAAATTGAACAATTGTCAGAATTTGACATATGTTTAATAATATTTATAATAATATATTTTGATAAGCGATTTGTCAAACAGCATAAAAACTTTCACGCAAAGAATCACAGTTTTGTTGGCGACAAAAGTAATATTCTAGAAAAAAATGCGTGTCTTCAATATTTGACAGCTGTCAGAAATATTTTGACAGTGGCTAGCTTTAGAACCAGAAATAGCTATTGATTTTACTAAATTTTGAGTTTTGACAGTTGTTACATCTTAGCAAAATTGATGTTTTTATAGTTTGACAGCTGTCAGAAATGTACACAAATATAAATTTAACATCAGCTTAAAAAAACAAGTAGTACAATTAAGATAAGCATTTTAATTAACCAATAAAAATTGTAGGATATGATAACGCCTATTATATCGCTTATTACTATTGTGTACACCCTGTATTAGAAATTATGAGATAGACTGCGAAAAACAATTCCAAACTTTCACGTATTGGACATTACAATGCTATATGTCAACGACAGATAATATGAAACAGCAACATTTGTATCTACTTCGTACATTCTACGTACACCATACCATAATATACAAACTATGAATGTCCTTATCAGTACAAAACATTCGTTCTACATGTTTCGATTCTTTTTCCAAATGGAACAGTCGCTGCTGTAACGTTGATATAAAAATACGAGATGTGCAGTACGAAAATGCCTTAATTCTATAATCTACTACATCAGATGACGAACAATAGCTCACAGTTCGCGAACAGAATACGTTTCATCCTTTTATCTACGTATTCGGGCTCTTTATCTTTGTTTTTAAATATTACCTTATTTAAATAGTATCAATGTTATCGTAATTATTATCTGGACTGGCTGCGCGATAGAATTTTTCGCCAAATCTAACCGCGTATTTTATTAATGGGCTTGGTGCGGGTGTTACACGCTTCGTGATCAAGTTCTTCGTCTCCGATCAAGATGATCAATAGAAGAGATAGAACTGATAAAGAAGTGCGCAGTGTTAAAACTTTAAGTAAACATTTCGAACAAATTGCAGAGGATAAAAATGGCGGTGATCAAAATAAGCCGGTGGTTACTTCTGTAGATGGTACACACGTCAAGAATAGGAAGCAGTTCTTCGAAGAACAAGCACATGCTTCAGAAAACACTAACAATATCAGGAATAAGACTGGTGAGTAGCGAATTAATAAATTCTTTATGTAAATTTAAAAATTTTCCCTTTAATTTGACAGAAATTAATTTTGCGCCATCATCTAGTAGTAGATACTCTAGCATATCAAGACTTGAAGACCGATCGTATTTAAGAAGCAGGAATTCTAAAGATTTCCAACCTGTTAGTGTTAAAAGCAAAAAGCAACTTTTTGAGGAATATAAGAATGGTCCTGGTAAGATTGTGATGTCAAATTCTGACCTAATTCTTAAAATACGTTCCTGATTTTCTAGATAACGGCAAATTCACATCAGCCAAGTCCACAGAAAATTTAAGCTATCAACCAAAGAGCTATGGTAGTTCAAATTTAAATGGTTACCTCGGTGGTAAAAGAGCCAACACAATGAACGACCTCCTGAGTCAGAAATATGACGATACCCAATCAAAAACTGATGATAATACTAGAAAGTATAGCTACACCAATCAAGAAGGTCCTAGTCAGAAATATGATTGGATGTTGGAGGAAAATTTGATCAAAACAGCTGCGGAAACTAATAATAATCATGTTGGTTATGTTAATATTGATTCTTTAGACATCAATCTCAGTGAAGGCAAAACAGAAAGCAGCAGCGACGAAGATGAGGATATAACCTTCATGGAATATCAAAATTTACCTCCACCACCTGCGGATCTGCTCAGAAGTGTTCAGAACGATGAGATATATCAAAATTTTTTCTCCGCCCAACAACAAGGTGATATAAATCAAGATCTCGATGATATGAAATTCGTCCAAAACTTATTTGTTTATTTTCTGCGAACAGATGAAGCGCAACAGATAACCGATGACCCAGTTCCAACCGCTAAATTTTTCGAAATTGAAGATGAGGCAGGCAAAAAATCGACGGCAAATTTAATTGAGTTAGATGAAGCGAACGAAGAATATATTCCACAAACTAGAAACATCATCACCTTGAGGAATATCACCACTTACACCTTCGATACTGAGGAGGAATTCGTCCCAAACGATGAGGAACCGATATATGAAAACGTACCAAGAAACGGTATCAAGCCAGAAACTACCAACGAAGAAATTTACGAAGCTGTGCCTGTTGTATGTGATGTGTATGACGAAGCTGTATATGACGACGCTGTATATGACGAAGCTGTATATGAGGAACCGGAAAAATTGGAAGAAAATGCCTCAAACGACAACATAGAAGAATGCATATCAAACGTTACAGAAGCTTTCCAAAGTATACAAACTCTATGCAACGAACCCAAATGGAATGTCTGGGATGTGGCAAAACAAGTGCATAAATTTCAAGACGAAGAAGACGAACGCGATATATTCGGCACACTTTTGGATATAGACTCCGATTATTGCTTGGAAACCATAAACAGTGGCAATGAAAATGTTCTGTTCAGGATTTCGATTGGACGTGAAGTTTTATTACAGGAACCTGCGGATTATACCGAATTGCTAAACAGCACTGAAGTGGATGCAGGGGATAAAACCAACTATGAGGAGCCCGAATATTATTCCATTACTGACACTTCTTACGACAACGATAAAGATATGAGCGGCACTTTTTTCGACAAAAATAAAAATCCTAGGATTGAAATTATTGGTGGCAATAAAAATCAAGAGACCTTCTTACCTATGTTGAAGATACCGAAAATGTAAGTCAAATTATGTTTCGTTAATCACTGATAATTGCGATAATAATAATTATGCGATAAGTTTATAGGAATGCGTTCAAGAATTTAATCGCATTTATTTGAAATATTTATCGCAGCTTTTGAGAAATAGAGATGAACAATTTTTGTGATGAAAACTCTAAAAAATAATGAATATTTGAGCTCAGACTTTCATAACCTCATTTTTAAAGTTTTAAAACACGTTACCGAAAATAAATCAATAAAAACTATTATTACAATAGGTTTTATACTGTTATGTCTATTATGGTTATGATTATATTGTGGCTGTGGTTATATAGTTTATGATTTGATATACATTCACGTAGTATTCATAAATCTGATTGCCAAAAGATAAAAGACCCAGTTTCGATAATATAATTTCCTATCAATCCTACAAATGCCCAAAATATGAAAAAAAATCTAATGGATGCTTTAATTTACGACTTACTTAGGTACAAACTGACAAATGTCAAACATGTTTAGATGATTAGGATTAGATCATTCGTATTTATAAAATGGACACTTTTATGATTTGAGAAGTTAAGTCAGGTAACACGTAACGGTCTTAATGTTACAGCTGCTACACATACTTCATTGTTGGGATTTTAATATCGAAAAGATGACAATTTTTTACAGTCCAACAGTTTTAAAAACATCAAAGCCAGTAACTTCAATCATGTGTTCAAACTGTCTTAAAATGTCTATTTTACGATTTGATAGCTTGCAATGTCAGCCAAATTATTGTTGGATACATACAGAGTGAGTCAAAACGAATGAAGACAGGTTGAATTTCCCGCCAACTTTTGTTTTATTTAAATTGATCAACCTGTTATTTACTCATAGGCGTTTCAATAAAAATTTCAAGCGAATGCATTTACTAAGAAACTCTTTTATTGTAACATAATAAAAATAACAAAATAATCTTTTTTAACAATAATAGATTGCCTTTTGAATTGCATTGAGTTTACTTGTCAATAATAATTATAACCTTTGTGTTTTGAATTAATTTTAAATAATGTATCTTACTTGTCAAAATACAACTACGAATAATTCTATTATTTATCTAAAATAGTTCACAATGTAGGAAGTTCGTATCCACGGACGAAAATTTGACATTTTTGAATACAGAACTTTCATTAAAGGACAGGCCTTTTCATCTGCCTAAAATTGTCTGGAGTATAAAGCGTTAATACTATATTATTTAACAATAATGCAAGAAATAACGTTATTATACAGTGTGTCTCACTCTAGACGGCACCACCCCAGTATTTTTTTAATATATTGTCGATTTATTTTTTTTTTATTTCTGATCATATCTTGCACTAAACTGTAGTTTTAGAGCATGTTACTTTCCCCATCACAGTAAAGCGCTAGCTTACTACGATTTAAAATAAACAGTAAAACTGAAGAAGTCATATTATTATTATTTGATTATTTTATAAAAAATTTTCCCAAGTACGGATAATACTGATATTTAAACAAATAAGCATCGTTTTGTATTATTCTATCGAATTCAATTAATAAAATTATAATCATGGCAACTTGTAAAATTATTTTTCGAATTTTCAGTTTTTTGTTTTTAATGAAATTTTGGATTTAGCTTTAATTATCAGAATTTTTTTCTAAAAAAAATCCTAATATGACTTCTTCAATTTTACTGTTTATTTTAAGTCGTAGTAAGCTAGCAGTTTACTGTGATCGGGAAAGTAACATGGCCCATGTTTCCCACGGAACTGGCTAGTTAGAACTTTTCGGACTTAACGAACAACTTCGATTTTGAAAATTTTGGGTTGGCAACAAATCGGTACTTACCGTCTTTCTAAAATATTTTCAAGTTTCTTGCACTTCCGGTTAACCGGAAGTCGCCACGAACTTTGTTATTTTAAATGGAACACCCTATATATTCTTACGTTTTTGAATTCAGCATCAAATTCTGTGACGATTACAACTAGGGTATCCTATACCTATCTTCAACTGTTTCTAAGATATTACAATTTTTATAAAACATTTGACATTTACACCGTGATAGTTACCTGATTAATTTTCTCTTATTGCAAGTGCCAGAGGTAAAATACTGATATTTTTTCACCAAAACGTAGTAATATTTTTTCTTTATATCATATAGGGTGTTCAAAAATTTATGCTATATCAAACAATTTTTAAAGTTGTAAAACTAATTTTTTTCAAATAAAACAGCCTGTATAATTTGTCACTGTTGGATGCAAAATTCAATTCTACGTCGATTTGCTTTCTATTCCCATTTTATTTATTAATGCTTCCAAATAGCGGAATAATATTTTATCTAGTAAGCTTAGACTTTGACATTACAATAAATTATTGTTTCCAGGAAACATTATTGCTGTAAACGTTAACAGTTACGTATTTTGTGTCAAATAGGTATACATTATTGTGTAATTTATAAACAAAATAATCGAAACTATTGGAGTTTCCTCAAATCAGGATATTTTTAATTTATTCTATAGAAGAATACCAAATACGTTTTCTTACAAATTTTGTGCCAATATAATTACTGATAAGTGTTGTATCTATGTATGTATTTAAATAGATGCATTACAATTGAATTTTACAACTTGAAAAATTAACACTTGTATCACTAATTTTTAAGCACCTGTAAAGGTTTTACTACATTTTGGTGTAAGAGTGTCACTATTTGGCAGTCTTAAAATGCGAGACCTCTGGCATTTTTGATTTTGCTTGATCGAAGTACTTAAGGAAAAAGTAATTCAAATAATCGAATTTCTTTACATCTCATATCGGTAAACAATTATTGTTTCTTCTGTTTGTTATTCCTTTCCTACGAAATTGATATTCTTGAAGTCTAACGATAATTGTCCCACACGATTCATTTCTTTTCACTTCATTTCTCTCCCGGAAAGCTTGTACTAGAATCTCCGAATAAGAATGCATCTTATTCTGTTTCAGATTCCTGTGGACAGATGATATTGAAATACCCAAATCTTCAAAAGCAGCATAAATTTAAAATACATATTCTGATTTGAGTAAATTTCAATATTTTCCATTATTGTGTTTATAAATTATACAATAATGTATACTTCTCTGCCAAAAAATACGTAACGGTTAACGATTACAACAATAATGTTTCCCGAGAACAATAATTTATTCTAATGTCAAAGTCTAAGCTTACTAGATAAAATATTATTTCGCTATTTGGAAGCATTAATAAATAAAATGGGAATAGAAAGCAAATCGACGTAGAATTGAATTTTGCATGATATCCGAGCATCGGGAAACTCCTCTTCAAACTGTTCAATACATGATCGAATTTTGAATATGACCAAGTTCTGTCCTCATTACGCACACCACTTCGATAATGGTCTTCCAAAATGAATGCAGTTTGTTGTTCGGGCAGACACATGTTTTCTACAACATACAAAAATTATAAGAAAATCGTAAGCTTCGACATTTTATTCTAAATTTTACCTTTCTATCAAGATAACTTCACTATTTGTTTTGAAAACAACAGTTGCAATCGTTTCAATAAAATCTAACAAAAACACGAATAAGATAACAGAGTTTATAATAACGCCAAACACCTACGAACCCGAACCGACTATGAAAATGCTGTGAAATAGCAGCAAGTAATTTTCTAATTGCGTCACAGTCAGTTTGACCAATCCAAGATAACAAATAGATGGCGGAAAATTCAACTTGTCCTCAAACTTATTGGCTTAGTCTGTACTCTTTTTGGCCAAAAACTTAATTATCTCTTGCTTGTCATACACTACTATTTATTACTCACTGATGCCTCTCTTAGTATTGAGCTGTACTGAGAAAATGCAACATTCACGAACGAAGACTTTAATAGAGATTGTTGACATATTTATAACTTATTTCTGACTATACATGCTTTGTTGCATCCCAAATTACTTTTGAAGACAATCAAAGAAATTTTGGGGCGACTGTACAACACTGTTAATTAAACCGAATAATGTTACCGCCTTATTAATGATGAATTCGTTTCGTTCATTTTTGCAGTAAAACTGTCAAAATGAGGCACAATATCGTTTTTACATATTTAAAACTGTCAACAATTTGTTAAATGATCAACGAATGTTGACACCCAAAAATGTAAAAAGAGTTCAAACAATAATTTGATTGTCACAACACTATAGTTTGACAGCTGTGAAACGTATGTTAAAATGGGCGTCAATTTTTTCGCTTTGCCAGAAATAATACACAAGATCGAAATTTTCTTACAATGGAGTGAAATTCTGATGGATGTTCTAGATCGTTCTAAATATTGTTTCAAAAAATTACGTTTCTATGTTTAAAACATCGATTCTTTTTAATTTAACTTTTGATAGTTTTTTTGAATATTTCTAAAAATAATGTTCCTATGCTCTTCTCCGTTTTTCGAAAATTAAGATTGTTTTATAGCCGAATTGTGGTTCACTGCTAATTTTTCATCCAACTCAATATTTAAAAATAATTCAACATTTATGGCGTGTAACAACTCTAAAAAAATTATCTTGTATCTTTCATAGTATCTCCCACAGAGGAAACGTTGATAGATCATTATTGTACGAAATGTCAGATTGTTTTAGTTGCTCTCAACATTGTCCCTGAAAATAACGCTTTTAGAGATATTTTAGTAATATAAAAATTAACAAGTGGTAGCTCGTTATTTTCCAATTCTAATGCATATTCTAGGTTGTTCCACTTGTTTTGATCATTTTTTCAGAAAATTCAATATTCAAAATTTTTTGGAAAATTATGTCAAAGAATATGGTACAATTAAAATTCTAAAATTTAATTTTTACAAAGTTAAAATTCATTTAAATTTTGATATTCTTTCACACAAAATATTTAAGTTTAATAATGCTCTACACATTTCGGCAGTTAGCCGTTCTCAGGAAAATATTCAGAATAAAAATTTACAAAAATGTTTATGTTTGGAAATCAATGCAAATTCTCATAATAGCTTACATTGACGTTTTCCTAAATTTGGATTCTGACGATGTTCCTGAAGCTGCCTAATCGTAGAAACATGTACTAACTTGATATCGTAAACTCTACTGCCGAGTAGTTATTATGACAGCTTCCGAGTTTTAACCGGGTTACAGAAGTGTACCTAAGTATAGTAAA
>SMLS01067168.1:0-13139 GCA_004785975.1 Popillia japonica
AAGGCAAATGAAACCGTGGAACCCGTAGCGAACTGGATGGGATCATATGCTAGAATTGGCCCCGCTCAAAACGGAGCTTCTTAATCTCAGAAGAGAAAGAGATGTGAAAGAGATCAAAGTACGCGAGACAACGGAAATTCGAGGGAAGAAGAACATGAGATACTTGGAAATTAATATAGGTCAGGGTGGCCGATATGGCCAACATCTAAAAGTAGCCGCTCTGAGAGCTGAGGAAAAGGCAGCACAGGTAATACGCGTGACGGGCAACATCAGAGGCCAAAAAGAAATTAGTGTACTACCATGTGCTACAGTCGATTCTCCTGTATGTGAAATCAATATGGCACGAATATATAGGGAAAACCTCGTATGAACGTAGGCGAACGAAGGCCCAGAGAAAGTTTCTCTTTAAAGCCATTAGTGCATACCGGACCGCATCATAGACGTTACGGGTCATCGCTGGTGTGTGCCAATACGCCTGATGGTGGACGAGCGAAGAAGCTTGCACTGCAACAACTCCGCCGCTATAAAATTATGTAAAGAGGCAGCTAAGTGACCGCACAATTTAGGAGTGGCAAGACAGCTGCAACGCAACCATAGGAGTTGCGCAATGGACTAGGGAACTGATCCCACGAATAGTAGATTGGATTAAATACGGGCACCGGTGTGTTTATTATTACCTCACTCAGGCGCTTACCGGACATGGTAGCTTTAAAAGTTACACAAAGCAGATAGGCAAAACCAACGGTGATTTATGTAAATACTGCCACAAAATAGACACAGCCAGACATACTTTGTTTGAATGCCCAAGGTAGAAGACAGAGAGAAGAGCAAAAACAATAGGCTAGGGACAACCATGGAGCCTGGGAACATAACGGCCTTCATAGTTGGTGATGAATTGGTCTGGGGCAACACTTCATAAGCAACGTTATGACGACTAAAGAGAGAGGCGAAAGAGATTAACGACGCACAGAAGTCATCGAAGACCCCTGCACGATGATATTTGCATAGGTTCCAGGCTTACGGAAGGCAAAAGGGGTAGTTTTAGTGGGTACACGGGCTTTAGAGTCTCGCACTCCAACACACCCGGGGATGGACGGAACCAGTGCCCGGCGCCTATAAAAGGTTTTCATCCGACAAACAAAGCAAAAATCGAAATTGATTATACATATTTTAGAACAAATCATGAAGATCAGAGAAATGCAATACTTTATAGAATATTTTTGTGTACAACCATAACTAATTCTACAGATATAAAATGTCAGAATTACAAGAAGAAATGTGAAATATACGCATATTATCAAGAACAATGTACGCTATGACCCACTGGTCGTTGTACCAAATACAAGGAAAGAATAACTTACGGAGTTGTTCTTTCGTCTTCATCCATCAACTTCTCCTTTTGAGATTTCTTCGGTTTTCCTTTTTTTCCTTTCTTGTCGCTAATTGTATTACAATATGCAGCTCTCAAGTCCTAAAATACCTCAATATAGATTACATTATAAACTAATCATTCACAACTCACGCTGTAGTATTCAATAGCTGTTTTCAGACCAGGAATATCATCAGATTCTTCTTCCCATGTTGCTAAGTCATAAGGAAGTTCTTTCCACTTTACAAGATATAATGTTCGACCATCTCTCATTGTTCTGTGGTTAATAACCCGCTGAACTATAAGCCATTCTGGTTTGACACCATACCTGCAAGATATGTTTGTGTTTCTTTGACAGGAAATGCAAAAAATTACGATAGGGTAACACATTTTGTATGCTAAAAAGCTAAAACTCCCAATCACTAACGTACTCACATACTGCAACTTGAGTTAGACGATTAGAATTAACTATACGCAAACGCATTATAAAATTATATGATGAATTTGTTAAACCAATATTAACCTTCATGTGACTGAGAAAAATAACACCTTCTAGTGACGACGCAGGTACCCGGGTATCCAACTTTGTATATACGTTGTAGCTACATATATATGTATAGCTGCAATATAGAACAAGTTTAGAGATGTCACAGAATTTCGAAGTTCAGCAACTTCAAACACATATTATTTAAATCTGAATAAGGGGGTTCCACGAAAATTTCCAAAGGTTGTAACGTGTTTATTTATTATCTGATTTTCATGATCTATATATGAAACTAGGGTTTCATAAATAGATGAACTACTTCATAAGTAGAGATCTACAAACAGCAATGGGAATTATCTGTTTGTTAGATATAATTCACGAGAAACGTAATACAACTTGTTTTTTTTTTCAAATTGCACTATATATTTTCTTTTTGATTTTTATGAAAGAACATTTTCTAACAATTCAAATAATGTCATAAACACATACACTTGAATAAGGAAAAACGCAAAAAAAATAAAAGTTTTTGCAATTTTTTATGACAAAACTTACAGTAGGTCATGAATTGGCGTACGCAACTAAACAATCACACCGTCTTCTTTAATCATAATTATGAAAAATGCAGCCAATAAAATAAATATTCTTTGTCGTTTAGATCAAACAAAATAATCAAATCAAATAATCGAAACATTATCCTATAAATACTGCTCGAATTGGGCACCATTTTGAACAATGCATAATCTGCACCTCCTTCCTACAGAAACAGCTGCATTTAATTATAAAATATTACAATAAAACCAAAGGCGGTGTCAACGCAATGGATAAAATGTTATCTGAGTAGTATAGTAAGGCGTAGAACAAATCGTTGGCCCCTAGCATTTTTTTCACAATATAATCGGGTTCACCGCATCGAGTGCATACATAGCTTACACGGAGCACAATCCTAGGCTTACATCAACCGACCAATCACAGAGATTTTTGAAAGCTCTTGCAAATGAGTTGTGCATGTCTTCTGTACAACTCCAAGCAGTATTCTAAGAGCTTTGGGCAATCATTTTACATGTACATCTATGGAATTTATTCTAGGACGCCAAATTACACGACTACTTGATACAGTAGTAGTGGTAGTTGGAAAATGTTAAGTTTGCTGGTAATTGAATCACAGACAAATAAAAACGCGAAGAGCATGAAACTCTTGTTCAAAACCAGTTTGCAATGAGCATTCTGTTACTAAGGCAGTTTGCGATACCTGTAACCAACAAGCAGTTAATCTCATTATTATTTGTTTTTGTTCTTTTTATACATCTTTTTTATAACATATATAAATAAAAATAATGTAAAAATGCTATTTTTTGTTCTCTCACCTCCATGGCTATGTAATTTTAAATGGAGGTACCCACCCCGTCATTAAAGGTTGTAGTAATTTCGGATACCATTTTCTTGTTAAAAATTAAATCTCAATATCAAAATGTATGTAATAAATTGTAAAATAGAACAAGTTTAGAGATGTCACAGAATTTCGAAGCTCAGCAAATTCAAACACAAAAGATATTATTTAAATCTGAATAAGGTACCTGGGTACCCATCCAGTCACATAAAGGTTAATTAAGTACCTAGTGGTATATCAACCATTCCAAATTACAGCTGTCTTTGCATGGCTATGCTAGCTACGCAATACCACATACCTATAAAATTTTTCTTCTAGTTCATCGTCCTTAGTTTGTCCCATATTTTGCAATCGTTTATGCCTAATATCAGCTTCATCCAAAGGCTCTTCCAATTTTGGAGGTTCTTCCATATCATACTTTCTTATGTAATTTCGAAACATGAGAGGGTGATGGACATCTAATTGTAATTCTGTTATCCAACTACAGTGCCAATAAGAGCGCTAAATAACATTTAAAAGGTGAACATTTTCAATATGAAATAAAAGAAACAATAAATACCTCATGCCATTTTACAAAAAATTCTCGATGTCTTTGTTGTTTTGGTTTTTTATTTGTTCCTGCCACAGCAGCCTGATCTTCAGGTTTAATAGGATCGTCTACCCATTTCCAAGTCAATAATTTTGTCACCTTACCAGGCAGGGCGGCGCACTAAAATATAAAATCAGTTACTTCTGAGAATTACAATAGTATATTTATAACTTACGCTACATCGTGGACATTTCCAATCACCATCGGGTATATCAGAAAGAGGAGGATTCAAACAATGAGTATGATACGCAGATGGACATGAATCACAACACAGTAATTCCCCGCCATCTTTACACACTCTACAGAATTCTTGATGTTCATCATCGTCTTGTTCAGCAGGTCCCTCATTTTCACAATGTGGACAACTCCATCTGCCTTCTGGCGTATCTTCTAATTCTGGATCTAAACACACTAAATGATACGCACGTGGACATGTGTCACACAGTATAATTTCTCCCCCTTGCTGGCAAACTTCACAGTAATCTTGATGCTGAAATAATAAAACAAATGCTTCCTGGAGTATAAGTTCAACATAATTCTTTATTACAAAAATTATACATGAAGCTCGCGTATATGCCAGTTACAAGCACGTTGTTATAACATTTGCTATTAACTTGAAAACTTACTTCATATTGCTCTTCGCCATCTGGAAATTTTCCAGTACTTTTAACTTTTCGCTTTCGTTTGCTTTTATTGCCAATTTTTGTTTTAGCTTTTCTTTTTGGAGGCGGGTTCTCTTCTGTACCTTCAGTTGTTTGGGATGATCCTCCTTCTTCGGCAGTTTTTACACTTGGTTCCTCGGCAGCTTGTAACATTTGCTCAAATTCTACATCAGAATCTCTATCGGATCCATTACCGCTACCATCACCATCTTCCTCCTAAGAGCATGTTTCCTTAACTTCGTTAAATTGTTAGCTATTTTTGAACTTACAGAACTTCCTCTTTTTCTCTTGCCAAGCTTAATTTTCAGCGTAGGAACTTTGCTAGCCTTTTTGGAAGATTTTTTTATCCTCGAACTGCGCTTTTTTTTATTTTTACCTTCTTCATCGTCGTCATCCTCATCGTCTTCATCGTATTCTTCAATCTGTATAAAAAACAGAGCAGTATACAGTAGTGTAAAATGAAATCCGAAAACTAACAAATACTCGAATTACACCAAAAATCCAGCTATTATTTGAGTACATTAATTTTTATAGTAGAGCAGCTATAAAGGGGAATAAGTTTAGGTAACAGGCAGGCAACCTCAACAGAATCATCCGGGGAATGGTCCCAAATAACAGGCAAGCAAGTTTGCGGCAGTACTGCGCACAGAAGATTTTGTGGGACTTAACACTCGGCGTCCTAAGAAAAAAACCGTTGTTTCCGAAGAAAATCTGCCAGGCCGAAATGGGCACGGGAACACGCAAATTCGACAAAAAAACAATAGGAGCATGTAACATTTTCGGACGAATCCAAATTTAATTTATATAGAACAGATGGAATGCAATTTGTAAGACGAAAAAAAGGTAAAAAAGGTGAAGAATGTTAACAAGAATGTCTTACCACCAAGTGTCTGACCAGTGTAATGGTTTGGAGTTGCATTACTGCTAACGCAGTTCTTTACACATTATAGAGGGTACTATCAAAGGTGATGATTACATATATTTTACAACAAAAATTATTTCACCTCATTAAACTGAAATTCCGCGCCACAAACGCTTGCTTTTTCCAAAACGATTCTACACCATGTCATCGCGCAAGAAAGATCCCTTTAATCTGTGTCGTTTCTTGTTACATTATAATTTAATTTTTGTGATGTTTTCTTCGGGTAAAAGTTTATTTGAAAAAAACCGCACAGTACTTCTTGAAGAGCCAGGCAACAGCCCCGATTTAAACCCTATAGAGAATTACTGGTTCACTCTTTTTAAAAAAATGGATCAAAAAAGGCCAACAAATAAGAAAGAATTAATAAATTCATTAAACCAAATTTAGTAGGCAGAAATAAAACGGGATTATTTGACCACGTTAATTAATTTCATGCCGGCTCAAACAAATGCTGTTATAAATATTGTGATATGGCAATCGAAAGCGGTTGTAAGTTTTGTGTGTTAAGAAATATTGAGTATTACCACGTGATGTTGTATCATCAATCAGTTACTAAATAAATAGTATTCATATTCTATGTGAGGTTTATTATAAACATATTAGTGCAGGCATCGCAAGACATCGCTTCACTCTGCTATAATGAAGACAAGGGGTGGAACATCAAATACTGATTAAACCTAGCAAGTTCCCTATCATATAATAGGCCAATTTGAAATAGTTTTTTCAACCCTTTTGTTTTATTTTAAATATTTTTGTAATTTCCATATTTGTGTAAATTTGTATGTTTTTAGATATTTCTCAGAAAAAGATTAAGTGTATGTTAAACAATATAATCCTGTGTATTACTTGATGTATAAAACATGTCGTAAACAAATTTTGAAAACTAAACTTAGATTTAATTATCCTAACATTGGTCGCGTTCATCAGACTGAGCTGCTAGGTAGCAGCTATCTCTTCGCTACATCTACAACAGTTACGCGCGTCATCGAGTCTGATGGACGCTATGCTACATAACGCTATTGCTACCTATCGAGCGTACCGAAAGACCGTTCGAAAAAATGGCGACCGCTACATATAATTTTCTCGGAAACGTTCGATGTAGCGATGACGTAGTAGCACTGAGCGTTACCGTTCATCAGAACAATCGGGAGCTGCTACGTAGCAGCTCAGTCTGATGAACGCGACCATTAATAACGAGATATTTATTAAAAATTCGTAGGTGTTCAGATTTCATTTCACACTACTGTATATTAGATATTTTAAATATAAATTTTGTGATTTATTAAAATAATAATGAAGTAATAAATGATACATTTACTTTGTCACTATTATATGTATTTTTATGACCTTTATGTACTTATCTTATGTTGCTATAATTGACTTAGAAGTGGAAAAAAGTATCAGCAACATAAGATTTGTTACTATTAAAACAATGTCGGTACCATTGCAACTCTGAGGCATCTCAACCAGCACAATTTTCTTAACAAAATGTTGTAAACTGCTTAGTACATATGTCTTAATTTCGCAATTGTGTGACATATGTATACTTATATTCAGAGAAATAGCGTTGATTTTTCGATTAAAATATTTCAATTTTTGTCTTCATTTTAATATATGTATTCATGTGATTTTCCTTATATTACCTTGACTTCTTTAGTAACACGAGATCGGCTAGGTTTAGAGTACTCGGTTTGCTCAGATGTAGTAATGTCGGATACGTCAGTTTGTAAATGAGGATTCATGTTTGAAAATTCTCGCCACTTTGCTGCAACTAACATCATCAATTTCGACATTGGTACCTACAACAAGAAATCTAATTGAAAAATACTGGTTTACGATTATAATTTTATTGCAAACCTTTGGATTCTCTTTTGCCAGTAGCGGTCTAACGTGCTGTTGGAATAATTTGTATGTAGTAAGGTTCTGATAATCTGTTTCCGTATATTCCATTTCAACATCAGTAAGTCCAAATGTAGAGCAAACCTCTTCGATCGTTGGCATACCTGCTAAGGACATCATTATTAAACTTATATTAGTAATTGCGTATTATTTATACTAAGAATATCAAGTATCTATATCCAATTATATATAACACAAAATATGTCACAACAATGTCTACTATCCAAATAACAAATCTTATATAACTCGTTCAAGAATTGTTTTATATATTTACAAAGAATTAATAGTGGTCACATAAATAGACTTTTTAAACTTTATAAATAACTAAAAACTGATATTAACGTTAGAGGAAACTAGTCTAGATATTGCTACATACAAAGATTTATTCGCACAACTGTTGGATAAAACTGTAAATTCTTTGTTCTCTTTCCTCACTTTATCTAGTCAAGACCAATTTTAGTTGCAGTGAAAACTTTGTTTGGGTATAGTTCAATATCGTTCTATTCAATTACAAAACAGTGGGACAACTTTTGTGGGTTTTATTTTGATTTTTTAAGTATTGTGAATACTTTCTGTGTATACTTTCTGTAATACCCAAGTGGAAAATATCAAAATGACACCTTATATTTTATTAAGCATGATTTACAATTAAAATATATTTAATGTCACAAATGAAAGTAATAGTTATGTGATAGTTACTTGTTCCACTTTACTATGTACACAATAGCGACTAAGGTGGCAAAATTTTAAAATTTTAAGATCGAATTTATCTACAGAAAATGAACCATGGAATTGCATTCGTAGGCGATATCGATCCAATATATCTGCAATAAACCACGTAAAATAATTAAAAATCAAACATAGATTCTTTTTTGTTATTTTATGTCTTTAATTATAAAGGCTTTGAGGTTTTGACCGCGTCATAGTAGTGTAAACACATATAATACAAAAATTTAAATAAACCAAGTACAAGATAAATCTACCTCTCTCTCTATGTTAAGTTTGTGTTAGTAAAATAGCTTAACAATACATCTAGCTAATTACTATTATATAATTATAAAGTTTGTATAACAAGAAGCGCTGGGCCAAAATGAAAACAAATTGTAATGAAAAAAAATGTATTTTTTCTGTGATGGTAAAAAAGTTGACATTTTATCCCTCTTGACAGGGAACAAAACGTCTCTTTTTATGAAATCACTTTTTTCCCCAGGAAGAAAGTGAGTACTTTTTTCCCCGATGTGTCAAAATGATGTTGTTAAATGTGCATTGTACAATTTCGTAAGTTTTCCGCGATTTAGCTGGCAATAGTTTTAAGTGATGCTACTTTCACTGTTTGTACTAATTCCCATGGAGTACAAGAAAATTCTAAATTAAAAATGTTCATTTTTTAACTCTGATTATTGAATACAAGTTTTAAACCTAATTGGAAAATTAAATTGACAGACGTCAAATGTTTCCTTAGCATGGCCAGTCAGCCTACCAGTTTAAAACTTCCAACTTCACATCGATTGAATTTCTGACTTTAGTATGTTGTAATAGCTGCTTTCGTTCGTGCCACTTATTTTGATCATGATTAACGTAAACATAATCCGTGTTCATTAATCATTTGTAACTAATCCGACGTCGCGAAAGAACGTCGTATTCAGAGCTTTGATTCAGTACAGATTGACATTGACATAAACAAAATGGAGAAAATTAATCTTGAAAATGTTTTTGACGGGTTAATTATGATAAAAAATAGTAATTTTGCAAACAAAATGTCGTCCGTTTTATATAAAAGTACTGGATATCAAAATTTTAAAAATATTACAAAATGAAGAAACTGCTGTTGCTTGCAATAATTTGAATCTTAGTGACAGTGGATTTATCATTCGCATGGAACGACGTTCTTCAGAATTTAAAAATATTTTAGGCGATAATAGACGTAAATTTGCATTTGAGAATTTATTGCATCATGTTATAGTGAAATGTAATAGTAAAAATATGTAAATTTGTTGTAAATAGACCAATATAACCATTAAACATTCTTTTATATTAATCTAATAAACGACTTTTAAATGCAAATAAAAATGCAATTTTTAATATTTTAGATGCATATTTTGTAGTTTTTTAATGCATAATTATTCGAACCCTAGTGATAGGTTATAATAATTATAACGATTAGGTTAAGAGCACATATCACGTGCTACTATAGTGACAATTAGTGATGTGATCTGTGGTTAAGAGGTTTTGTTTTTATGATTGTAAACATACAAAACATCATTTATTACGGATTCAGAGGGGTGGAGGGATTGCAACGGATTTATAATCATGTTTCATGTAAACACGATTGGAAAGCTACAATCGAACGCGCATATACCGAATCCTGATTTGTTTATTAGTAAACATATGTACGAACGAAAGCACCTTATATTATTTTTAGTATGCATGCATCATAAACCAATCAAAACACACCCATAAGCGTGCATAATCGGGCGTTTATCGCACGGCGGGCTATAAAGGTTGCTTGGTAACAGCCAATCCCAAGCGTTTAATAGTACAGTGAAATGTCGAGAAATGTCAAATGACATATAGGTACATGTCACTCGATAATATGTATTGGAATTATTGATTTGAATTATTATTTGGACCTTGCAGGTATTAAACTTAATTCAGCTTCAGCAGCTAGTTTTTGAATTTCTGTCGCCATTGTTAATACAACAATGAGCTTTAATAATTAAGTGAAATGTCAAATGACATAATATAGAGACACATATCACTCGATAAAATTAATAAAATATTGAAATTATTGATTTGATTTCTTCTAGTTAAAATTAGTCTGCATTTATACTAAAAAATATCGTATGACACAGTGCATAAGTAGCTTTTAAAGCACTCGTAACGTTAAACTCGTTACTCGTGCTTTAAAAGCTTGATTATGCACTAGTGTCATAATATACTATAAATCGTCGGTTTTCTCGTCACAGAAAAAAATAGGGTATTATACACGGGCAAAAAGTTAGATTTTAGCTCTCGATGTTTTGTCTCCCTCCGCTTCGCGTCGGGAGACAAACACAACCTCGAGCTAAAATCTAATACTTTTTTCCCTTGTATAATAAATAACTATTATATTTTTAAAATGTACATTTTCGTTCTTAATACGCTCTAAATTAAAAACGGGTCTAATCTCCATTAGTATCCAGAATAACCCGACAACGATTTTTCCAGATTTGCTACCAATTTTTCAGCATAAGACGTAGGTAATGAATGTCATATCTTTATAACATAAGATCTGATGTTTTAGCTAGATACCTGACAGCCGGGCAATACTGATTTTCGGGCCCTTGGGGTGATTACACAAAAATACTGCCTCAAAACTCTTTGAATACGCAGTGTCGACATGGTAGAAGTAAATATGAGCGTAAGGGTCACAGTTACCTGCTAGATCATTACCACCCCTCTATCTCTTTTCTGAGAAAAGATGTCAGCCTGCATTTCTTATTATACAGACTGTATATTTACTTTGTTCGTGTAATTAATTATAGTAATCAGTTAAGTATTAGTAGCAACATAAATGTCACACACCTCCACCAGTGGTAGTAGTAGTACCTGATCCTGTTTCTTGACTTGGAGTTGAAGGAGCAGAATGTTTTGCAGAACCTCTTGATTTTCTTCCTTTTTTGCTACTGCCAGTATAATCACTGTCTCCGTTATCCTCATCGCCAAAGTCACTTTCCTAATTATATGAAAGATATATAATTTCAATTAAACTTACAAATATAATAATTGATTAGAACATTGAAGGATGAAAAGAGAGAACTTGATTGTGTCTTTGCCTTGTCAAGACGAGTAATTCCATCAATTATGTATCAAGAAAGGGCAATGTAAGCCACGAACGACTGAGACAGACATGCCACATTTAAGCTTAGAAAATTTACATTCTTTTCCGAAGTGTCATCCAATTTATAGTTAACAAATATGCGGTTAAGCAAACCGTTAAGTGAAAACTTTTCCAAGCGACAACACCCGAAAGGCTTCAACGTAGTAAACAACGGTCGTGAAAATCTACTATATATCATACCATTCCATATATCAACCATTAAGTGATGAAATTAAATGTGAGTTTAAAAAATTATAGTTACACCCACCCATTTCCCTATAAAAAAACATTATTTATGAATTAAATAAGATAATCAAAGTAATGTCGTCTATAAATTAGACTGTAACAAATGTTATAGGTCAAACTAGACAATATTTAAAAAAACGCCTCTATAATCATCAATACACAGTATCACATAATATAACTGCGGATATTACTTTATCTAAGCTTTCTAAAGAAAGATGACATAACTTTAATCTTGAAAATACGAATATACGAAGATTTTAAAAAAGAAGGTAATTATAAGAGATTAATAGATGAAATGATATACATCAAAAGAGAAAACAGGGTGATCAATTTAAAAACAGATACTGAATCTCTGGACCTGGTACGCGAACTGTGGTATCTTGATGAATCTTCTCGAATATTCTAGTTCTACTGCTGAAGATTCCAACTTAGTTGCTGAAATACGTATTTAGTGCTAATAGTGTTAGTGTGGTGTTGCAGCACATTTTCGAGAAGATACAGATACTGAAAATTTAAGTATCATTCCTGAATTTAATTAAATTAAGCTCATGACCAAGTTTTTTGCCTAGAATAGAATTATTAGAGCTTAACAAAAAAAATACAGTGACATAATTGTTATATTACAATTGCAATCTAAAAATATTTTATTCAAGTGATCGTAAACATAATCCTATATACAGTCCTTTCGCTGGATCTATGCCGATACGTCACAAATTTCCGTTATTTTTTCGATACGAATCTAGTCAAATCAGACAAACCTGTCATTCTCTGTTTTTTTCTAAACTTCGTGTTGGTCAATCAGAACAAATGTAATCGTGTGGCTTAGCTTGACGTATATAATTGATTTTTTTTGTCTTAATATACTAGATAATATTGTTGATAGGCATGGCTAGTTGTCTTTAAATTTATTCGACACGAATTAAATGTCTATTTCCTCCACTGAACAAATACTATTCTGAAGACCTATTTTATTTATGTTCTGATATAAATTATTTTTTAATTGACCTCAAAGTGGGAAAAATATTTGGAAATGGAAAAATTAAGTCAATGTAGAAATTCCGACGCAACAATATAAGAAGTACACAAAAAGTGGTTAATACTCTTTACAGCTCCCTTTACTGACTAGCTTAATGCATGAATACTATTGACAGAAACACTGCTGTTTAAAAGTACTAAACTATATGCTGTAAGAGCAGATGTTTCTCTATACAGTTTTCAGGTCACTTACGCTATCTTTTTCTGGCAAAGTATTGCAGCAAAAATGATTAAAAAAAACTGATTACACAAATTCCAAATAGTTTTAATTTTCCTCCTTTCAATGTTCCTCGAGAAGGGGGGAATGAGGGTAGCAGTTTTCGATAATTTCAAATAGAAATAGATACCAAAAAGCGCTGGAACAAAAGATTGAAACAAGATAATCGTATAATAGACATTTTTTGTGTCATTGATTAGTGGAGTAGTGACTAAAATTCAATTTAGTGAATCTTCGATGTCAGATTAGCTAGGTATTTCAACATGCTTTACAGCTAACGTTTCAGTCAAAATGTTCTGTGCGTATAACAGACACGTATTTTGTAGA
This sequence comes from Popillia japonica, assembly GCA_004785975.1. Taxonomy (NCBI): domain Eukaryota; kingdom Metazoa; phylum Arthropoda; class Insecta; order Coleoptera; family Scarabaeidae; genus Popillia; species Popillia japonica. Next base: position 12,997 of record SMLS01067168.1, read on the forward strand.
AGAATCTAAAGAAGGATAGAAAAATTTGATGTGTTAGAAACAAGCCAACAGTAGATATTTTAACTGTAATTGACGTTAATTCACAAACTAGTATAGTATATGTATTTTTATGACCTTTTTTAACTCATCATATTTTCCTGATA
>ML218437.1:1364-13733 GCA_004785975.1 Popillia japonica
TTTTTTGAAAAAATCTTCGACTTCTTCAATTTCCCTGAAATTTTGAATATAAATGTATTTGACCATGCTGAGTATGGGAAAAGCCTCAGATTTAGACTAGCAAAAGTTTTTCTCGCCAAAAAATACATAAATATCAGCTAGGATCTTACCTTTTTTAGATTTTCCAAATTTTCGGTTATACTTATGTATTTTTTGGCCAAAAAGCATACTTTAGCCCAATTTTATGCTTTTATCGTATTTAGCATGATCAGTTACATATGTATCCGAAATTTGAACAAAATCAAACTCCCTTCGAAAATTGTCAAAAAACCAAAGTTTTTCCATACAAAGGTTGATAATTAAATGTGAACTAGAAAACAAAATTCACAATTAAATGTCAAATTGCAAGAAATATTGACAATTACATGCGAAATAGGAAAAAGTTTGACAATTAAAAGGAAATTCTGACAATTAGAAGTCAAATACAAGAAGTTGGACAAGTGAATTGACGACAGAAGAAAAATTTTGACAGTTAAATGTCAAATAAAAATAAGTTAAATGTCAAATAGAAACAAATTTAGATTTAATTTCGAATTAGGAAAGTTTGATAATTAAATGCCAAATAGAATAGAAAATTGACAATTAAATGTCAAATTGCAAGAAATTTTGACAACTAAATGTCAAATAGAAACAAATTTGAGTTTAGGTAGTAGTTAAGTAGTAAAAAGATTGACAATTATCTGTCAAACAGAACAATTTTGACAATTAAATGCTAAATAGCAAATAATGTTGAAAATTAACTACCACTGACGGTCTAAATTGCAATGAAATTGTAGTATGTGATGGAGGACGTCAAAGGTCTTTGATAAGACATCTAGCAAACATCTAATGCTTTTGCTCAAAATTCCTTACCAGCCTTAATGGTTAATGGTGCTGTTAATTTTTCTTTTTTGCTAATTAAGCGTAAGATGAAAATGGGCAAAAACGAGGTACCAAATCTAGAAAATCAGTTTGGACAATGGATCACGAATCAATTATCTAATCAGAGTCAAAATTTTGATCAACAAGAAGATAACAATTTAAAACTAAGCTAAGCTATTACTCGTTCTCCGTACTGAATGAAATATTTTCTTCGATTTTGAAATTTTGAATATAGATGTACATATGTAATATTGATCATGCTGAATATAGGAAAAGCGTCAGATTTGAACTAACAAAGGTTTTTCTTGCCAAAAAACATATAAATATGAGCTAGGATCTCAAGTTTTCCAAATTTTCGGTTATACTTATATATTTTTTGGCCAAAAAATGTATTTTAGCCCAAATTTGATACTTTTATCGTATTCAGCATGGTCGATTACATATATACCCAAAATTTGAACGAAATCGAACTCCCTTCGAAAATTGTCAAAAATCCACATTTTTTCCATACCTACCCCTTGCGTTTTTTGAAAAAAATCTCGACCTCTTCGATTTCCCTGAAATTTTGAATATAAATGTATTTGACCATGGTGAATATGGGAAAAGCGTCAGATTTGGACTAGCAAAGGTTTTTCTTGCAAAAAACATATAAATATCAGCTAGGATCTCACCTCTTTCAAGTTGTCCAAATTTTCGGTTATACTTATGTATTTTTTGGCCAAAAAACCATATTTTAGCCCAAATTTGATACTTTTATCTTATTTAGCATGGTCGATTACATATATACCCAAAATTTGAACGAAATCGAACTCCCTTCGAAAATTGTCAAAAATCCACATTTTTTCCATACCTACCCCTTGCGTTTTTTGGAAAAAATCTTGACCTCTTCGATTTCGCTGAAATTTTGAACACGTACGTAATTGAGCATGCCATTAAATGCAAAATAGAAAAAAGTTTGACAATTAAAATGAAATTCTGACAATCAGAAATCAAATACATGAAGTTGGACAAATAAATGGGAGAGAGGAGAAAAATTCTGACAATTGAATGTCAAATAAAAATAAGTTAAATGTCAAATAGAAACAAATTTAGATTTAATTGCGAATTAGGAAAGTTTGATAATTAAATGTCAAATAGAAAAGAAAATTTACAGTTAAATGTGAAATTGAAAGAAATTTTGACAATTAAATGTCAAATTGCAAGAAATTTTAACAATTAAATGCGAAATAGGAACAAGTTTGACAGTTAAGAGGAAATTCTGACAACTAGAAGTCAAATACAAGAAATTGGACAAGTAAATGGAAGAGAATAGAAAAATTTTGACAATTAAATGTCAAATAAAAATAAGTAAAATGTCAAATAGATACAAATTTAGATTTAATTACGAACTAGGAAAGTTTGATAATTAAATGTGAACTAGAAAACAAAATTAACAATTAAATGTCAAATTGCAAGAAATTTTGACAATTAAATGCGAAATCGGAAAAAGTTTGACAATTAAAAGGAAATTCTGACAATTAGAAGTCAAATACAAGAAGATGGACAAGTAAATGGACGATAGGGGAAAAATTTTGATAGTTGAATGTCAAATAAAACTAAGTTAAATATCAAATAGAAACAAATTTAGATTTAATTGCAAATTAGGAAAGTTTGATAATTAAATGTCAAATTGAAAGAAGTTTTGACAATTAAATGTCAAATTGCAAGAGATTTTGACAATTAAATGTGAAATAGAAACAAATTTGTGTTTAAGTAGTAGTTAAGTAGTAAAAAAATTGACAATTACCTGTCAAACAGAACAATTTTGACAATTAAATGCTAAATAGCAAATAATGTTGACAATTAACTACCACCGACGGTCTAAATTGCAATGAAATTGAAGTTTGCGATGGAGGACGTCAAAGATCTTTGATAAGACGTCTAGCAAACATCTAGTGCTTTTGCTCAAAATTGCTTACCAGCCTTAATGGTTAATGGTAGTTTTTTTTTTGCTGCTTGCTGGATATGGGCTAACAAAGGTTTTTCTTGCCAAAAAATATATAAATAGCAGCTAGAATCTCACCTTTTTTAGGTTTTCCAAATTTTCGGTCATACTCATGTATTTTTTGGCCAAAAAACATACTTTAGCCCAAATTTGACACTTTTATCGTATTTAGCATGGTCGATTACATATATACCCAGAATTTGAACGAAATGGGACTTCCTTCGAAAATTGTCAAAAATCCACATTTTTTTCCATACCTACCCCTTGGGTTTTTTGAAAAAAATCTCGACCTCTTCGATTTCGCTAAAATTTTGAACATATACGTAATGAGCATGCCGAATATGAAACAAGCGTCAGATTTGGGCTAAAGGGCTTTTTTCGCCCAAAAAAATATAAAAATAGTACCTCAGATCTCTAGTCAAATCTTGCACCGTTTTGGTTTTTTCAAATTTTCGGTCAGAAGGAAAAATATTTCTAAATGCAACCTGTATATATTCTGAAAGCTGAGAAAATTTGCTATCGGATAAAGAAATATTTGCGGGATTTTGCGCTGTTTACACACAGGAACCGAGGTCAATTATAGTAGTGATTTGGATTAATTTATACTAAAAAAATTAAAGACGAAAAAGCACGTGGGTCTGTTGCAATATTTGGTTAAATTTCGACAAATTTTGTTCCTGCACTACGATTAATAGTTCAAGGAACAGATCCGTCCTCCATCAGCAGCAGGATCAGTCGTGGTGGTAAAGGACTCCTTGATTTCCAATTTTTCATAATCTTCTGACACTTCCTATACTTCCCTTCTAAATTATAAAACAAAAGAATGTCGCAATTAATTTTTTAGAGCAAGCCAAATTCGATCAGGACCTAAACTTGAAACGAAACGAACCATACGACGAATTACTCGAAAGATTAAGGGTGGCCGATTTCCTCTACACAGAATATTCTTTAGAGGAGGTCATCCACCAGTTGGTTAAAGTCTCGGCCAAACGCGCGGCTCCCTGGAGGCGCAGCAATCCCTTCCTTCCCAAGATCCTTACTCCCTAAACAGCAGGATTATTCGTGGTCATAAATTGACTTCCAATTTTTCATAAGTACCGGAAGAAAAACTGATATATCCTCTTTTAAAATTTTTCATAATTTTCTAGATTTCCAGAAAGCTATAGTGGAAATATAGGGGCTTCCATTCATATAATTAATACAGTCCCTCTCTGCGATATCAAACGCGGTGTTGCCGCATCTACGTGCCACTTTCCGAGTCTGAACGGTAACAAGTTCCGGCTACGGGAAGCGAGTACGCGATAGGCATAACTTTAAAAATTTATCGCCTAACGGAAAAGGTCTTTGAAAATTACATTTCTCGCTCGATTTGGAAGAAGTAGGTGGAAGGAGGGAAACGAAAACAAAGGCGGAACTTTCGCAATCTGCGGTCGAGATGGTGTGGGAAGTACTTGGAAGCTATAAAGGAGAATAAAAAACAATCCAGGTGGGGAGATATTTTAGGAAATATTCTGGAATAATACGACGTTATAATGATGTCAATTTCATGTTAGAATTCCTGTAATAATCTAGCATATGTGACGGACGTATACCTACATACGTTATTCTAGCTTTGTTAGTTAGATCTTACCGCTAGATAAATCTATAAAAAACCAGGAAGAGGAAGTGCCTTTCGCGTATAACACGCGAATGATATTTTACGTACGTTATCATTTACGTGTATCTAGCACAGACATCTAAATACCAAAAAAAATGTGTAGAAACAGAATTGGAAAAAATAAATATTATTTATTATTATTTTCGATAATCATAGCTCCCCCTTGGTTTCTTATCCATACTTTTGACATCGGTAACAGGGCATTTTGCTTCCGAGAGATGTTTCAAGAGGTCGCTTGACGAAAAGTAGTTAAGATCGAAAAAAATCTTGAATCATTTATGTGGTGGTATATTTGCTTGATGGATAAGTGAAATTACTGTATCACCCCCAATACCAAAAGCTCTGTTTTTATTGTTGCTTTTTCCCATATAAATGTCAAAAGATAATAACTACCCTGAACTTGTGCAACAAGCCCAATTCTTGAAACCAAATTTTATGGGCTCTCCTCTAATATGTTGCTTGGCATAATGTTTGCCATAATATGGAATCATGCTTTCATCTATGGAAATATTTTCTTCGCATCCACCCTGGAGCTTATAACATTTATTCAGGTGTGTAATTAATTGTCCCAACTTGAATAAACGATCTGTACTATCCAAGTTATTGTTGTCATTTATATGAAAGTTTCTTAGACTGTCTTCAAATCTATTGAGTCGTATAGTATTTTGTACAATAACTGGCACGTCTGGAAAACCTGACCAAAGCATTATTTCGTTTGGGTATTTGCCATAACCCGAAAATAAGAGAGCACCGTGGAAAACGTTAATTTCGTCCAAAGACATATTCAAAAGTTTGTTTTTCTGTCCTGCATATATATTGGATTGCTCCATGAAATGATGAAGAACCTCGTCTGTGAAAAAAAGATTTAAGAAATCAAGTTTTCATATCCTTACTGCTTCAGATGGGGGAACTTCTTCACAATTTAGAACCATATTGAAAGAAGGTTTACTATGTGACCAACTATAATTTATCTTAGCCTTTTTTTGTTTTACTTTTCTAAAATCCACCCCAGCATATTTGGACAGAGGATCTTCATCACTTGAAGCCTAATGGGAACACGATTGTATAGGCTCTTCTGCAGTGGATGGGGCGTTTATTCTTGATTCGACTTCACATACGGTCTTTAACATTTTTGGAACTAGACTGTTGAGACCCGTCGGTGTTCATCATCACTCAAATCTTTGTCCATATCGGCATCATTGCACATCCTCAGGTGCTAATGCATAAATATCAATTACATCTTCACTTTCGTCTTCTTCTAGACCTTGTAAAAGCTGTGCAAGAGTCAATCTGAAATAACAAAAAAATGTCAGGCGCATATAACGGCATGATAAAAAAATACATCTTTTTAAAAATGTTGTATATAACAATTCTAATTACATTTTTGTGGAAATAAATAAATTCAAACTTGCCCTTTACCATTCGTGTTGTACAAAGAGGGCTCCATATTGACAAAAGTGCAAAGAAACAGTGAGTTAACAGCAACATATACGCGGACTAATTTTTTTCCAGCAAAATTGACATCTGTGGAAACAGTAGTACCGGTGAATTATTATAGGTTATGTTTGTAACGGATCACGTGATGTTTATGTTTATGTCCGATTAAGCGGACGCTATGCACTGGGTTAACGGGCAAACCGGGCTTAGCAGTCCCATAGATTGTGATTACATTATTATTTGATATTTATCTAATTATTTCTCTTTGCGAAATTAGGACATAGATTTATAGGTTAAGGTTTTCCATATTTTGGTCCATTATATGGTCCTACAATTTTGCGAGCAACAATGGGATTAAAACGATTCAAAAGTTTGTTACGTTTTATACGATTTGATGACAAAGAAACACGTCCCTAAAGAAGAAAAAACGATAAACTTGCCCCTATCCCATAAAAGCACTACCGCCTTGGAGAAAACGTTGCAGTGGACGAACAACTTCCGATGAAGATGCCCATTTAGACAATATAAGTATGCCTTCGAAATAAGATAAATATGGTGTTAGGAAGCCATGACTAAATAACTAATCATCTGTCAGTTAGTTAGAGAGAAATGTCATTATTGTTAATTAGTGTATTTTTGTATTTTCCATTAAAATAGAATACATCTTTCCATTATAAGAATCTTGTGCCTTTATCAGTATCCAGCACAACATTTGGCGACGAGGATTACGGTTAAAATAAGGAAGTTACTATAGTATGGAGATAATGCAGGAAGCATAGATTAAATTCATGGAGAAACAGCAGGAGCTCGCACGAGAACAGCAACAACAAATATTTGAGGCAAATCAGGTTTTTTTGAAATCACTCACAACACAGCTCAACGTTGATGAATTTCGCATCGACACGTTAGCGAATAGCATCACAGAATTTCATCACAACGCATCAGAGGAAAGTACATTTGACTCATGGTACGCAAGGTATGAAAGCATTTTTACCGCTGACGCGAAAAATCTGTCAGATGAAGCAAAAGTTCGACTACTTCTACGAAAGCTTAGCACCCAAGCCCATGAACAGTATGTCAACATCATTTTACCGAAGGAACCCAAAGACATAAAATTCAACGAAACTGTAAGCAAAGTAAAACACATGTTTGGCAAACAAATTTCGTTATTTAATTCACGGTATCAATGCCTGAAACTGACGAAGTTACAATCGGAAGATTTTGTCTCCTATGCCGCCAAAGTAAATCGACATTGCGAAGAATTCAAGCTTAGTAAAAGCACACCAGACGAATTCAAATCATTGATTTTCGTTTGCGGTCTTCAGTCATCAGCTGACGCCGACATTCGCACCGCGCTTTTGTCTAAAATTGACAATAATCCAGACATAACTCTTGAAATTCTAACTTCAGAATGCCAGCGACTGATCAACTTAAAAAGAGATAGAGCATTGGTAGAAAATGGTAAATCATCAACGAATTTTTCTGTTCAAGCAGTGTCTAATTATCAATCAAAGAAACTCGATCAGAAAAAGACCACAGCAGTTCCAAAAACACCATGCTGGTTTTGTGGTGATATGCACTACTCAAACAAGTGCACTTTCAAGAATCACAAATGCAACACATGCAACGTTGTTGGTCACAAAGAAGGCTATTGTCAAGCAGGGAAGCGAAAGAAACGAAACACAAAGAGCGAAGGAACCGGAAAAACAAACGTGAAAACTATATCAAATGTTCATCAGGTAGGATTTCCACATACACGCAAGTAGGTCATTGTTACCATTAATGGTACGTCTGTCAAACTGCAGCTCAACACAGCTTCAGATATAACAATTATATCAACAGAAACCTGGTCGAAAATAGGGAAGCCTGACCGCCAACCGACAAGTCATAATGCACGCAACGTTTCAGGTAGAAAACTTCCAATTTCTGGTGAAATTCAATGTAATATGATTTTGTCAAAACAATCACGTAGTGGCACATGCTATATCACACCAATTAAACACCTAAACATTTTTGGAATAGATTGGATAACAAAATTTGGATTATGGGACGTTCCCCCCCATTCATTCTGCAGACAAATTTCCACAACCAACCCTACTGAGGAAACTCCAAACATTTAAGAGTTGATCAGCAAATACGCAGACATTTTCGCCGATGGCAAGCCAGGAATTTGTACAAAAACTCAAGTGCAACTCTCGTTAAGAAAAGACGTAAAACCAGTTTTCCGTCCAAAACGTCAGGTCGCATATGCAGCCATAGACCAAATCGATCAAGAACTGAATAGACTTCAACAACTGGGCGTCATCGCTCCGATTGATTTCTCAGAGTGGGCAGCACCAATTGTAGTAACCAAAAGAGCAAACGGGAAAATTCGCATTTGCGCTGATTATTCCACCGGATTGAACGATGCACTTGAACCTCATCGATATCCTCTGCCACTTCCCGAGGATATTTTTGTAAAACTTGCCAACTGCCAGTACTTCAGCATCGTGGATTTATCTGACGCATTCCATCAAGTTGTCGTTTCTGAAAACTCGCGAAAACTCCTTACAATTAATACTCACAGAGGATTATTTCAATATAATCGATTACCATTTGGTGTGAAAACCGCGCCAGGAGCTTTTCAACAGATAATGGATCAACTCATCTCGGGATTAGATGGAACGTCCGCCTATCTCGACGACATACTAGTTGTAAGCAGTAACGACAGTCAACATCGACAACACCTGGATAACCTTTTCGATAGAATTCGGGAATTCGGATTTAAAATCAAAGTCGGAAAATGCAAATTTTTCACAAAACAACTCCGCTATTTGGGTCATCAGATAGATTCAGGAGGTATCAAACCCGATCCTGCAAAGATCGAAGCCCTCGGCAGCATACCACCACCATCATGTGAATCAACATTGCGCTCTTTCCTTGGTGCAATCACGTACTACGGTAAATTTATCAAAAACATGCACAATCTGCGCAAACCACTAGACAATTTGTTAAAGAAGGACACCAAATGGAATTGGTCGAAAGAATGTCAACACTCTTTTGACGAATTCAAGAAGATTCTCAAGTCAGATCTTCTTCTTACCCATTTCGATCCGACGAAGAAAATAATTGTTGCAGCAGACGCTTCTAATACCGGAATTGGAGCATGCATTCTATTTGAATTTGAGGACGGTTCAATCAAGGCTGTTTATCATGCTTCAAGAACTGTGACACCAGCAGAGAAAAATTATAGTCAAATAGAGCTCTAATATTTGCCGTAACAAAATTTCATCGCATGATCTACGAACGTAAGTTTGTGCTACAAACAGATCATAAGCCGCTCATCACCATATTCGGCTCCAAGAAGGGAATTCCTGCGTATTCTGCAAACAGACTTCAGGGGTGGGCCATTCTTCTCCTTTCATACGATTTTGATATTAAATTCGTACCAACGACAGAGTTTGGATATGCAGATATACTTTCAAGACTGATAAATTCATCCATTCAACCAGACGAAGACACAGTGATTACAGCTATCCATAATGACTCGGTTCAAAGTTCTCGAAGAAAATATTCAGAACCTTCCAAACACCGAAGCACCTACATGATTTTGTTCTTTTAAGAAGAGGAGGTGTTAGGAAGCCATGACTAAATAATTAATCATCTGTCAGTTAGTTAGAGAGAAATGTCATTATTGTTAATTAGTGTATTTTTGTATTTTCCATTAAAATAGAATACATCTTTCCATTAGAAGAATCTTGTGCCTTTATCAGTATCCAGCACAACATATGGACTGAAGATCTGGTGGGTGTGTGATTCTCAAACTTACTACCCTCTAAATGGTATTCCCTATACTGGAAAGGAAGGAAATCAACTGGTCAAAGTTCTCGCAACACAGGTAGTGGAGCAACTTGTAGAACCGTATTATAACACAAACCGAAATGTCATATTCGACAATTATTTTACGGATTTTTTATTAGCGAAGGCATTATTGGCTATCGAATTGACGACTTTTGGTACGGTAAAGAAAAATAAACGCTTCATCCCGAAGGAATTTTTGCCCAACAGAAAACGTAAAGAACAAACGTCCATTTTCGGATTTACAGGAAATGCAACTTTAGTGTCGTATGTGCCGAAGAAGAACAAAAGTGTTTTGCTACTGCCGACCATGCATCATACTATCCACTGTTGTGATGATGGCTAAGAAAAAGCCAGAAACAATTCTTTATTATAATTCTACAAAAGACGGCGTGGATATGTTAGATCAAAAGGCTCACAAATATTCATGTAAACGCAAAACAAATCGTTTACCATTTACAGATTTTATAAACCTTCTTGACGTAAGAGGTAGTGCAGCATATGTTACGTGGATCAACTTGAACCCAAATTGGAATAAAGGTAAACATCAAAGAAGTAGAGTTATCTGAAAATTTAGTTCTGCCGCATATTCGAAGAAGAAAGACGATAGGACCAACATCGTCAAAACGAGCAAGAACTGAAACTAAACAAAATGCTAGCAGAAGGTGTTACATGTGTTCCAAAACCAAAGACCGGAAACAAAAACAGTGTTGTGATGATTGTATAAAAAACATTTGTAAGGAACACTCTTTATCAAAAATCTTGTGCCACAATTGCAACAAATAATTAATATTTAAGATTCGTATGTAATGAACCTCTTTTATAAATTATATGAAATGCATAATTCCCATATACCGTTCTACCCGGATGAGGGTTAAATACAGTCATTTTGATGCCCAAATTACTCCTTCTAGGTGTAACACTTCTAATGCCACTGATTGTGAGTGTATTTTCATCATTCTTAATTCTACAATTTTATGATTGAACTTGAATTCTGACTCATCAATAACGTTCTCGTTACCTTGAGTTTTCCCGAATGCGCTACATGTTTTCAATTGCTGCGAATTTACATTTATTCTCCTCTTTAATTTAAAACATTATCCCACGATATCCCTAGCTTATGAATATTTTATAATACGGGTGAATCACCAAATATCGGACGTAAAAAAGTGAAGAGTACTGACGAATCAAAAACGCGCCTTTGTTAGATAAATATGTTGCGGTCATATCAGTAGTACGCAGTTACTCTTTGGCAATACAGTCTTCCTATTATTCGCACATTTCCTCCTAAAACTATAAAGAATAAATGGTAGAGACGTCCGAATTGTATTTCATTCTCGTTAAAATTCGGTGAGCTAATCTTGACGGTCGAAAATGAGTTTTGCTCTAATTATTTTACTGTTTTTGCCGACTTTAATTAGTTCTGAATATAAATTTTTAGAAAGAGATTGTCACAACATCACGTAAGTAATAATTCTTACCTTTATTACTCATAAATAATACAACGTTTTTAGTTGTCCAAGTTATAAAAGCAACAAAATTAGTTGTGATTATATCTATCACGTTCAGGACCCATTTACTAATGAATGTGTTGCAAAATGCGACGGTCCTTGCATAGACGGCAAATGCAAGTTTTGTTACTGTCATTCTCACGACGAGAGTGCTCTGTATGTAGCTCCGATTTCACACTGCAAACGAATTTTTATGACGAATGAATGCGTAAACGACACATGCTATTTTGGTCCGATACGATCTTGTAACAGCAACTACACGCACAATCTATACACAACTTTGGAATGTTACGAACGTTGCGACGAAGAATCGTGCGGGGAAGGTGGAACCTGTTCCATAAGTGGTCGTTGCGTTTGCCATTTGGGGTACCGTCCTGATCCTACGAATCCGAGAATTTGCGTAAAAATCCCGCAAAATGATAACGCGACCGTTTCGATAAAATCCTGCCATAAAGGTTTTAAATTGAATGATGACGGTGAGTGCGTTCCGACTTGCGGCGATTGCAAGAACGGTTGTTGCGGTACGGATGGTGTCTGTCAATGTTGGGAGAACTACGAATGGGATGTCGCAAGTGCGACTTGCGTGATGGTTAAGGATGACGTCGAAGTCCTCAGAATGAGTTGCCGCGATAAATGCGCGAATGGTGTTTGTAATTCGGATGGTCTTTGTCAATGTCCCGATTGTAGTGGTTCTATTAATAAAGGAGTTAATTGCCAAAATGGTCAAAACGATACTGGTGATGTAATAGGTGGTTTAGACGCAGATCATAATTGTGGAGATACATCTTTGGGAGAGGATATGATTTCGAAAACTAGACACACAACGTAAATCCATCTTTAGTAGATGCTGGATTTTAATATTTTAACTTTTTAATATTTATTTTAGGATTATCACAATCCTGGCTTGTTTTACCGTAATTTTGCTGGTAACCATCACCGTTTTGGTATTTATTGCATTGAAGATGAAGCGTGCACTACCATTAAATCAGGCAAAAATAAAGTAAGTACACCCATAAAAAAATATTTATTATAATTAATGAATT
>SMLS01067174.1:0-19144 GCA_004785975.1 Popillia japonica
CCGACCAACTGAAGACTATGCCTATACGAAGATTGGAAGAACCATCTCCGGCGCTGTGTGGCTTCCCAAAGAGGTTATTTTGAGAGAGACAATATTGAATTGCAATTCTATTCACATAAAACAATTAAAAATATCAGTCCCATTACTTAGATTTTAGGCCGCGTATATTTAAACTAGTAAAAAAAATACCACAACAGGCAACGAAATACAAAGTAGCCCATTTTGTAGTAAACAACTTTTGCTATAAATAAAAAATAACTAACTAACTGTCAATGTTTTACTTTGAGAATTTGGGCAATTCGTATCAATTTTTTAACGTGTTTTGAGCAGCTTTATTGACGTATCTTGTTCTTCAGCAATTCACAACGAGAAAAGGACGATGGTATTAAATGTGAATGAATGTAGAAGTTTAATGCAATCGGTAGATATTGTTTGAGGCAAAATGAGTATCAATAAAGTGATGGTTGTGGCTGCTGTAAAACAAATCGTACCAACTGCTAGAACCAGTCGTGTTGCATATCGTGGTAGATCATAAATGAAAGTAAAAAAAATCGTAATTTCAGCCTGATGGCGTTCTTTGTTGGTCATCGAAGTCGTCTCGCTGCTAGCTATAAAGAAAAATATGCGGTTGTCGTATTGGGTGCAAATTCCACTATCTTTGCTCATGCAATATTCATAGATTTGCAAAGCGTCAGAAACAATAATTGTGCTGTTTACTCTGCCTAGGGATGGGGAGGACATGCATTGCCTGGTTGAGTACCACTGCAACTCCTGCTATCCAATTTAGTATGTGTAAAGGTGTACAGTACGACCTTGTTACAGTATTATCTCCACTTTATAGCGCTGCGTTTCTAATTTCTTTGCCCCTAGGACACCAATCATAAAGCGATGAGAATATGATTCTCGAAGAAAAATGTTACTTGCAACTCGGAGAATTGAACTTCGGAGCTTTGGTTTCTCTTAATCTGGGTTTCAAGTAGGATGAGAGGAAAAGGAATAAATGTTTTGATGCGTACTTCAGCACGGTTTGGGAACAGAAACAAGCCACAGAGATCCAAATCCGGAAAAGATTGGAGAGCAACCCGTAAAGAAAGTCTATGAATTTGGCTGTGGCCAGTGCGGAAGTGTGAGTCGGTGCGCTATTGTGATGCAAGAGCACTTCTTGAATCCATGTCTCATTAGCAGATACGAAACGACGCAGAAATTTCTCCGAATTTCGAGTAAACAGGGCAAAGCACATCTTTGAAGTGGTTTCACAATCACGCTTGTTCTTCGGTGTGAACAAACGCAGCAACCATAGCTTTCTCGTCCCCAAGATCACGCGCAACGCTGCTACCACGGCGAAATTTTACTAGCGGATGGTAGACGGGAAGGTAAGTGGGTCCCATAAACACGATCGAGAATGGGCTTGATTTCCTCTCGGGTTTTACCACTCAAAAAGAAGAATCGAATCACTGAGTGATAATGCTCTTTTTCCATGGTCGTAAAAATGGATGGAATGAAGGACAGTGTATTTTATGGAGTGCTGAAACAAATTTTTAAGGTATTTTAGAGGCATGTTTAATAAGAAAAATCACTACTGGTCCAAGAAGATTTATTAATAGTACGTCCAAATGCTACACAAGTTAGTTTTAACGTTTGGAGGGGGTTAATTGGTTGGGTAGGCGTTGGCCCAGTGTTCTACAACGGTACATTGACAGAAACAGATATCTGGAATTTATTCGTAATGTTCTAGATGATTTCCTGATAACGCCGATTACCTGATGCGCCAAAATTTATACTTTCAGCAAGGCGGTGCTCCTGTACACAACTATCATCTAGTGCACCTAGTGCTCTTTACCAAAAAATGGAGTGGTGCAAATGTTCCAATTCAATGGCCGGCACGCTCCCCTGACCTGTCACTTTTAGACTTTTTTCTTTGGAAGCAAGAGATAATACAACGTGCTCAAATTGCAATACAAGGTAGTTTTTCACCTATTGGATCGAATGACAATCTCAAGAGCCACCTAGAGTGTACTGGAAAATGGATTGAGTCGGAAGGTGACACCTTTCAGTATTATTTATAAATTATACATGTCCTTTCTTTTGTTTAATTTAAATTTTAAGCTCTAATATGTTAAAATAAACATTAAACACATATGTATCTGTTTTGTCAAAAGTTAGCCAATTAAGGACAACATATAACGAAATGGAAACTGCTATAACTTTATTGGTCGTTTTAGGACAATAGTGTATGGAAACTTTTATATTACAAATAAAGTTGGCATTCAGAATTTTTAAAAATATACAGGGTGTTCCATTAGAAAAAATTGTAAATATTGACATTCCTCGAAAATGCGTTATTCAATTGTTTTTTCGTGAACTGCATAGTAATCAGGGTTAAAAACACTAATACTAATTTAACCTACTTTCTAGAATCAATAATAACGGAGATACCAATGGTGCGCACTTAATTTGAATCACCTTGTATAGTATTTATGGGAGTTGAAGCCTTACGAAGAGTTTCATGTATTTACGAAAAAGATCAGAAATATATTGGCATCAGTTTATACTAAATTATACAATGGTGTAGGAAAAGCCTATTGATTATATGGCTAATAGGTATGTCTATTCACAACTCCCAATGGGTTTTGCTACACACTCCACTAAAAACTGCTTTTGAATTATTTATTTCAGTTAGTGTACAAATCATAATAACTGCCATACCATGTGAAGAAAGAAACTGGAAAATTAACTTCATTATATCTGTCAATAACTTAAGCTAAGTTCTCAGTGTTGGAAGCAAAGATAGTTGTATTGTCCTTTCTTTCTATACATATATCATCTTAGAAGAAGACTATTTGGAACTACATATTTCAAAAATCAGTAGTAGCTGCCACTGGATATGCTAACCTAAAATAGATAGTACTGCTGTGTGTATGTATGAGATAAACCTATAGGTACTTTTCTTCCATTTTGAAAGCTTTCGCTGTTGTCTTGAGTTTAGATGTACTGATCGTGTTTAGCACCTTTTGTCTATGTATGGAAGGATATTTTAATTAACACTTACAAACCTATCTTAAGTTTTGTAAACTTTCGGTTTCTTACACCCGTTTTAAGTTGGTATTTTAATATGCCAATTGCCTTATCATTAACCACAGGGTAATGCGGTGTGTATCTACAGCAAGTTAATGAAGCACCTTGAAATATTGTGCTATAGCGAGAAACACGACAATTTATCATAAACCAGGAAAATACTTTTATTATCCAAGAAACTTTAACAGAGCCAATATATCTACAATTCCAACAGTTCATTATCTGTATTCCTCAGATTCCATTCTTTGATATAAAACTTCTTACACGGTCTACAATATTTCTCGTGTTGTACGACAACTCCTTCCCCTTGCTCGCAGTATTTGCGCGTTTTGAACGGATTGCATGTCTCGCAGCTCTTATTCTCAAGCGGAGCCAGGTTGTGAAATATCTCCCCAGTTATACCGAAGACCGATCTATGTAAGATTTTTACAGACGAGTCGTACTACGAGCATTTTCCACTTTATTAATTGCTGATATATGACACCGATTTCACATAAATCGGAATTGAGTTTCTTGTAAGTGTCATAAATGCGATATTTATTGCTTTATAATGGATATTTATTACGACTAGGTACTTTACCAGTTTACTTATGCCCGATACGTGTTCGGAATTGTTTATGCCGCTCGCGTTTGCGCGCCTGTTCCCATACAACCAATCCGTTCCTCTGAATTTGTTTTCGTCTCTTTTTTCCATGATGCATTTCTGAAACTACATGCTTGCTCGTACTACGTGTGCTTGTAACTACATATCAGCGTGTATGCGAGAATGTGTGCCTGTGAATGTGTCTTTCACTAGTATTGCACTAAAGCCGAGTTCCTTGTCGTCGCATAATTCACGAAATTAACACCTTATTGCCAACGTAAATAAACCTTCGATTTCCTAATACATGCTTGTCTCGAATGGGGTATCGTGTAAACATAGACGAAGCTATAAATTTTCGTGTCATTTCACTTACGTGAGATTGCGTTGCTTTTCCGAAGAAATGTATTAAGCGGCTAGTTTCAGGAATGACAAGGAATTATCACAAAGAGACAAACACATAAATCTCTCGACATATAATGTAACATTGAATTAATATGACGCCACGTGAGATAGCTATAGATAAGTTTGTAAAATTATGACTTACTAAGGAATTTAAGGTATTTCGTTCGTTTCTAGTATGGTTGAGTAATAAGCTTCAACAGCTATAATTTCAGTTTTTTAATTTAGGATTCATATTGGTATTGGTGCTGTTTTGGGTAAAGAAAGGATAACCTTTGTATCTAGCTACATTTCAACGTGGATATTAAGTAACCATGTTTAAGAATAAAGATGCGATGAGACAATAACCAGAAACTTAGATCTAGTTGATGAAGACTTCCGACGTGAATGGAAGCATCAATTAGCACCTATTTCTTGAATGAATTTAGAAGAACACATCTTTTGTGGAAGACAAAAATGTTTGAGGCGTACAAAATGTATCTCCATATAGTTGAGGCCTCATTACAACATAACCCTACGATATATATCAATTGTTACATAGTAGGAATGGTACTTCAAGAATACTTAACACCTTGAATCATAATGATGCAGTTTTTAATAATCCCTTCAGTAGTATTAACTCTAATTTGTCAAAATTGTTGTGTTCCTTGTCCTCGCCTTATAGTACTGAAGATGATTTAATTAATGGCTAAGTTCCCAAATTGTGATATATCGAATCATGATGTAATTGCATCTTCCATAGTCTGTAATGGGCAAAATACCTACGTATTAGGCTCTGCAGCCTGTTTCCACTGCGATTCGCGCGTCTACTGTGGATCGTTGTTATCAGTGGGCATGAGGTAATTTGGGACACCCCCCAACACTCCCATCTTTGGTAGGGTTGGCGGACATAACCCGGTCTAAACTAGGAAAGCTGTGGTGAACACACACAATGACTCCATACCTACTGTTATCTAGAAGACCGGTGTAGCTCTACCATTTTCGCGAATCTTTCTAGCCTTGGCGGGGTTTTTTTATGCAGTTGGGTATGGTTGCAATACATTCTAGCATAAGTCTGGCTAGTCACCCCAATTAGCATAAAATGTGCTGCAAGGTCTCTTCTTCTGACAGAATCTGCAAACAACATTTTCCATCCAAAATCTGATCGATGTTGCTCATATATTTTTGTAGAATCTGCATTATCCTGTTAAATATCCCTAGCCTCATTCTCCTGTCTTAGTTCAGTAGGTCTTTTGTACATTGGGATGTTTTCTTTAATGAATTTCTTGGCTTCTTTTTGGCTTGAGGAGTTTTTCCATCATTCTAGACCTTTATCCGCTCGTTTGCAATGGTTTTGTCTACTTTCCTTTTTTTTAGTTCCAAGCAATGATATAGCTCCAATGAATGGCTTGAACGCTCCTTCCTTAGCCAGCACATCCACCGTTTCATTACCTTTATTACCCTCATGTCCTGCAAACCCAAGCCAGGATTACCATAGCTTGGTTGTCAATGCAAAAAGCTTTGAGTCTATACCTTGTTCTTAGTCTTAGTATTTCTCTGACTGAGTGATGTACCTATAGCAAGTGTTTCTACATGAAAAACTTCAGTCTTCTTCAATAGGCTTAGACTGATTTCTGTCTTTAGCCTATAGGTCGTATATTGCTACACCTGTACTTGGTTCCTTTTTTGAGCCATCTGGCTACCAGTACAGCATAGCTTTGACGGAAGCATTTTCTTTCCATTCTTCTCATTATGGTATTACCATTTTGTGTTTTTTTTTATAGAAGTATTTTGGACCCATAGTGTCTGTAGGTAGATTTATTACCTCTCTCCCAGTTTTGTTCGGTGTTTTGATTCGGTGTCAGTCTGCATGTAGGAGAGAGTTAGCTTCTCTTTGCATGTGCAAATTTAGTTGTGTCAAATTCAGTAAGACTTCCATAGCTAATGTTGGAGTGGTTGTCATCGCTTCCGTGATGCACAGATATGCCAAACTTTGGACACCATTTAGGAGAGTTATTACTCTGGCCTGTTGGGTCGTTGGCCACCACTCTACCAACCCGTTGGCTCTTATGGACCTAATTACTCTACAATCATAGAGTCTGTATTTTCCTTATTATGGCGGCGTGGTAGAGTAGCTCCTGCATTAAAAAAAGATGCCAAAAATTTATCTTGAAAATAATGTCCAGATTATATAAAACTAGCTTTTGTGTCATTGATTTCTAACAAGAGAGAAAAAAGCTTATTTCTCTTGAAATAACTACTTCTACTGACATCTAATATGCTAATCCCCAACAGAAATAAATTATCTTCTTAAATTAAATTAAATTAAATTAAAATATTGTATACATTTCGAAGCACATATACAACAGATCAGATTTATCAGTCATAAAATCGGGAATAAAATAAAATTCCAATCACTTAATAAGATACACTGCCGCCTTATTACTTATACATAGATTTTCCGTTAATGGTTATTGGAATTACGTGAATACATATAAATATATGAATACCAAAAACTTTAAATCGAGCTCGTTGAGCACAATTCACGACGATGCATTAAAAGAAGAATATAAATATTAAAACTCATTTCGGTGATATCGCATTACTGGCCACGAATTATGTGAGATATGTGAGTATGCATATGAGAATCGGAGCCTGGCAATGGAATACCAGCAGCACGGAATACATTGGCGTGCAGAGTTAATTTACGACAGTGTAATCGTAAATAATTTATGAATCAAGAATATACATAATTAGGTGCGTAGATAGTGGTGTAAGTTAAATTATCGATTCTTCTGCGGTGTCATGATATAAATATGTTTGGAAAAAATTGGAATGTTTTCCAACGCATATGTTCTTATCATCTATGAGGTTGTTTGCACAATAATGTGAGTTATCCAAACGAAGCCATAAAAGATATAAGTATTATTTAAGCAAAAATTCTTAAATGTTTAGAAAATTATTCTGGTTTCATTAATAATACTGGAAACATTTAGAGCAGAATTGGAATCATATTGCGGCAAATCTAACCTAAAAGGTACGACAACGAAACTACCAGTACGGGAGAAGCATTTCGATTATGTTATGAACTTGAAACAGCCGCCAATCACTGGCATCAAACATCACTTTATTGATTATGACTTGATGAACGAATGCTGGCGCACTTTCAGAGGATTTCCGCTAAAACATTCGTAAAAACAAAACTGCCTGTTAAGGTTTCAAATTAAGGGATGTTGCTTCTGTGGATGATAATTTATTTCAGTTTGAAGCTAAGATTTGGCGGTGCAACTAAGAACAGAATTATGGGAGACCAAGCCAGCCGATTAGGGGGAGTAAATTGGTATAGATCTGTTTTAGAAAGAGCAATTTGCAATTCCCCTGCAAAATGCGATGTCAGATTGCTAAAAATTTATGGTAGGCGTTGATGCAACTTCTACAAAGCACACAATATGGTGGGACCACCAAACACCGTAATGTAAGTTCACAACAATAAAGCTCCAAAAAGATGCTAGCATTCTAAAATGCTATACTATCTCTGAAGAATGGATCAACACATCACTAAGTTTTTGCCACAATTAACATTTTTTTAACTCCACCAATGTATGGTAAAGAAGAAGACATAGACTTAAGTTGTGTCTGCAACTAGTGCAGATTTCAATATCGTAAAATTAGATACAGAGCAAAATGAATTAGGAGAGCCACAAAAAAGCAAAATGAGGGAGTTCTTTTTCGTTTGTGTGATGTTAGAACTTGTTACTTCTCAGGAATTTCAGATTTAAATTTTATAAATTGGATCTCTTGCAGTATTGGAGGTTTGAAAAGATTAACATAGTAATCATAAACTCCACAATGAATTTATGAACACCAATAGTTCCTTAATTGTGAAGATAACTTTATAAATTTTGTCATTGGAAAGATTGAATTCACACCTACAAGTACGCTTGCATAAGATTCTTTTGAAAGACGTTGAAGGTCGAATTTTCATCATACCCAATTAATGTTGTTAAAATATTCTGGTACATAGATTAGGGTACATAGATACAATTTCTTTAATTCTCTTTTAATGGTGCCAAAAGTTGAAATCATTTAGTAGAGTTCAATTTTATCATAGAGAAGGTGCTGGTTATGATTTGCTTCTGCTAGCTATAATTTTACCAACACCAGGTATACCAAAGTACAATGGCAAGAGCTAACTTAACCAAAACTAGTTTGGACAAGATTGCAAACCACAGACATGTTTTACTAGAATATGTGCGCATGGCATCGTATTCTGTTTTATAAGGATGAGGTTGGCTCTTAATCCTAGCTAAAGAGAGACTTTTAATTTTGATTAATAACAATTTGCACTTAATATAAATGTTTACCTCCACTCTAACAAATTGACCGAACAGAGATGTTTCTCGCAAAATGGTTCAAAGCAGTCTTTCGGGATAAGCACCGTAGCACACCTCCTGAACCTATCACAGCAAATTAATGTGATAATGAATATTAGCTTCATCAGAATCTCTATGCAGATTACACCAATATGTTTTTTATTGACACCCAATTATTAAACGCCCTTGTTAATGTTAAATAAAGGTCGTCAAGGGCGTGCGACCTAACCGCAGAAAATTTTCAGCAGTAATTGTTCCAACATTGTAGGTGCAGACGTATATATTACCTCTGTAATGGTGTGTGGGTGTCTTCGACACCCTTGAAGGGTACTAATAGAATAAGGTGTTCACAATGGAACACATGGTCACATGGAACATGGACAATCCTTCTTTTTACAATAAAATACCGTGGAGCAATGTTTCCAAAAAGGGTCATTCTCATTAACACTATCGTTAGTGGTTGTAACAAATCCTGACGAAGGTACACATGGCGGTCCAATATACAGCAAGCAATATGCTGAAGCTAACGTCTTCAAAGTATTTGCGGGAGTATTTGAACATTACTTCACAGAAAATACTTGTGATGCCATTCATAGAAGAGATGTCCCTTCTTGGTTTTGCGTAGCTTGAATTCTCTCGAAAATAGAAATATCCGGATATTTTCTTAGACCAGAAACTTATGTAGAATACATATGTTCCAATGATGTGGATACGGATCACACGAACACTAAGGAGTGTCATGTCTTTTTGGCAAAACATATGGGGTGAAGCTTGAGATAATTTTCAGAAACTTCTTGGCCATGATAACTAATCGTTGGTGTGCTGGTCAAATAAGACGCAATGCTTAGTTCTGTAACCATGGCTTGCTGGACTTGATTTCTTTGTTCATCGTAAGGTTAAGAAGACCAAGTTCTGTCTGTCAAGTCTAAAAATGCCTGAAAAGACTTTACCAGTATGGTATGAATCAAAGCTAAGTGGAGTCTGGTTGCTCATCCACAAAGCTCTGTTTTAAAGAAGTACAGTTGCATTAATGTGCGCACCAAGTCACTGGAAATGTAAACAAAACAAGCCTGCCAATAGCTGAGCATAGAACTTTCGACTGATTGGACAGAAGGCATCTGGTAGTCTTATTAAGACTCAGGTGAAAGGTGATTTTTAACAGTGGGGGGTTGATCAAAAAATTTCACTGGACTAACATCCCAAAGTTCACCATGACGATTTTATTTTCTATCCCCAGTCTTCTGACATATTACAAGTGCAAGAAGGACGGTAAATCTCTATACTGTCTCAAACACAACATGAATGATGCAGCTAGATGAACCAGGCAAGGTTCTTCAGCAGTTTGGCGATTAATTTACACTTAATATAAATTTTTACCTCCATTCTAACAAATTGACGGAACAGAGATGTGTCTCACAAAATGGTTCAAAGCAGTCTTTCTGGATAAGCACCGTAAAGATTCGAAAAATAATAACTCCAACCACAACTACGTACTTATACACAAATTGAAAAATATCTTTCGTATCATGAATGAGCCATTATTAGCAAACATAGAGCGTAAAAAATTTGGCAATATATGTTTATCCAAGAAAAATATCAGGCAATTAGCACACCGCCAGAGACTATCACAGCAAATTAAGATGATTATCATTATTAGCTTCATCAGGATCTTTACACAGATTACACCAACATGATATTGCTTATTGAAACGCATTTATTAGAAGCCCCTATTAGTTTTAAATAAGTTATAAATAAGGACGTTTGACCTATCCGCAGAAAAAATTCAGCAAAAATTGGTCCAACATTGTAGGTACAGACGTATTATCTCTCTGAACCTGGTCACCTGCAAGGAAGGCATAATCTGCGGTCAAGCAAACATTCTGTATAGTGTATTGTGAAACATTCTCCAAATATACATATATACTGGGTGTCCAAAGTTATCGGTGCACTATTGCTATCTTAGTTATTTCTGTAGCTACGATTTTAGTTAAATGAGCAAATCTTTACTGTTTCCAACGTTGATTACTATGAAGTTTTTGAACAAACATTTGAATAACGCATTCCCGAGAAATTTCAAAATTTATAATTTTCTTAAATGGAACCCCTCTATTATTTGTACATATTTTTGATCGTCATAATATTTTGAAGAAAAAATATCCAGTACATAACTACTTTTAACGTAGAAATGAACGAATGAGAAGTGTTCAAAGTTTAAAAAGATTATTAACATGTAATTCTATGTAGGTGATGGAAAAATCGTAATAAAATATTACGTTAACAGTAGAATAAAAACAACAAACACAATAAACTAATAATTTTCCTTTTGTATTACAAAGTTTTGCCTAACTCAGCAAATGCTCGAAGACATTTCTGTGTTGTTCGATGGATTTCTCGGCTCTCGCAATAACGCATTGTGTGGGTTTTCTAATAATTCGACCAGAAATATTATTTAACGTTTGCCTAATACTATTTTCCAGTTCCATCACATTTTAATATCGCTGCTGGTAAACTTCATTCTTCACAAAACCCCAAAGATAAAAATCGAAAGGTGTCAAGTCAGGAGAACGTGCAGGCCAACGAATAGGCGCGTTGGTTCCTATCCATTTTCGATTAAATGTATTATTTAACAAATTACTAGTATTAGAGAAATTATAAACCGGTGCCCCGTCCTGTTGAAAGTAAATACGGACCATATAAAGTAGTGGCATATCATCTAAAAGATCAAGAAATTTTGAAATTTCTCGGGAATGCGTTATTCAATTGTTTGTTCAAGAACTCCATAGTAATCAGCATTAAAGGCTCCCAAAATTCGCTCATTTAACTAAAATCGTAGCTACAGAAACAATTAAGATAGCAATAGTGCACCGATAACTTTCGACACGGTGTATATGTCTTGAGTGGTACTTTAAAACAATTTGCAAAATTGTAGCAAAAAAACTTCTAAACTCGATAAAAGAAAATACAACAATGGTTGCATGCAGGGATTGGAAAGGTCAAATAGTATAGCATCGACAAATTGACTTTACCAATTTGCAGATACTAACCCAATACAAAATGTTTGAGCATTTATGGAGCAGCAAGTTTGTGGAAATCGTGGCCATAATATTTGATAATCAAAGGTTTTTGTGATAATGCGTCAATATGTTTCAACCTTTTTGGAAGAATATAATTAGGTCCTTTTAGTCTGAATCAATTTCTATGATTGGAGTACATTGCGATTCCAATTTGTGTATTAGATGTAGATCGTCAAACTCTGCGTCGTTTGTGTTTTTGGATTTCTTTGCCGTCTCTTTCTATATTGGCGTCTGGTGATATTATTGTTTCAATCACTACCTACCGCTAGAGTTGCTACAATCACTACCCCCTGGAAAGAGAGTAGTGATAGAATATTATTTTTTTACAATACTCTGAACTGTTATAAACAGGTAGCAAAATCAATAAGAATCCAGCGACCAGTCTACAAGATGCAATAACATAGCTTGGTAAGAAATTTAATAGTTCTAAACAACTTGCGTCATCAACCAATCTGCAGTTGCGCAAATGATTTCGAATATAATTATAGACAATTAAGCATTAGTATTAATTGGTTCTTTTGATATAGCCTTACAAAAGATGAAATTTATGGGCAATAATTTTTTTTACAGTCTCAATACAATTCCTAGTAGTCACACAAACCATTTTACAAAAATTTGTTCCTATTTCAACCATACATGCTTAGAGATTTAACTTTCCTAGTAAGAAATATTCTGATGTACGTGTGATTGTGCATTCCACACAATTTATGATCTAAGGTGTGTGCGTGATCTTACATGTGGTGAATGCACACACAGACGTTGTATATCACTTACAGGAAATATAAATTCGTGCAAGACAAGCTTGCGTTGGCAACCAAAAGCACACGAGACATTCTCTCAGTTTTATTTTGTTTTAATATACAAGCGACATCTTAAAATTAATCGAGCTAAGGAACGAAACAGCTCTCAAAAACGTAAACAGTTTATTACGTGCCCGCAGGAACGCAACGAACTGAGACACTCGTATACGATATATAACAAACAGCGGCTGCATAACACAAGAAGAAGAAAAAGCACCAGTTATACTTGTATCCAGATACAGCCGGCCATGTAGTCCAGCGAATTGTGAACCCATAGGAGAGGTACTAGATAGGTAGGTGAACAAAATTGTGGGTGCTATAATGGTAGCTATAAATAAAAATCGGAAATAAAGACATTAAAACAAAACGATTCAAGGAGAAAAGGAGAACGAGAGAGACGGATAACAATAAGAGCAATGCTTCTGGTCATTTCGCCTTTTGGATGGAATGAAGCGACTAAACGCGGTAGTATTAGATGAACTTCCATAATGGTGTGCATAAGGCGGCATGGGTCCTTCCTCCTCCTTCTCCTGCCAGCTTACTCGTGACCACCTGAGTGCGATGCTGTGTTTTGTGTGTGTTTGTAGAGATATACGGAGAGATGCTGTTCGCCGAGAGGCGCGCATGATTTAAAGTGGATCTTATTTATGGGCCTCCTTTACATAAAACATAGAGAGACTGTCCGAGCGCGAGTGCAGCGCCCTCTAACTGCGTGGTACGTTCCAGTGGCGCGCAAGCAAGATAATTTTTAATAGATGAATATTAAAATGACAATTTAAATGTAATTAGGCTTTCTAGAAAACTGCAATATGATGTTTTGACGTTAGAAGTTTCAAACCTTGTACTTTTATCATGAATGTTCTGAATTAGAGGTAGACAACAACAATATTTGCTACGACATGAATGTCTAATCCATACTCCGACACTGACTGTATAAATTATCGTTAGCGTGCTATTCATTCTTAATTTTTTAGTAGTAATCTTATAGAACAATGCCATGAATCTGCATTACACATACCTAATATTGCAATGGCCTTATCAAACAAAGCTTTTGTCTTTGGAACTTATAGCCGTTACATAACACAATTCAATTGTCTCGTGCTTATTTATCTGGATTCCGTGGTTTAGTATTTATTAGGAATAAGTATGCATAGTACTGGAAAAGGGCCACCTTTTAATCGGGTTATGCAATGTCTTGTATATCCTTATTCAGACTAAGTAGGACCTAATATACATGCATCATTAAATTTGTTTCTGATTTTGAAGGGACTACTGCTTTATAATCGTGGATATCTTAATGATTTCTCAAATTCTTTCACCTATGCAGCTTATATTTAGTGGGTTCGTTTCGTTCTTAATTAGTAACCTATATTTTATTGAACCACGGTTTTGCTCTATTTTGAGGGCCTCCATCAATGATGACGTAAATTATGCCAGATGTTTGACAACCAATGGAACCAATTAAAAATTCAGTAGAGAAAATGGGAGCTGAATGGAGTCCTATGCACAAGAGCAGCATCATACCATAGAGGTTTGAGGCTAAATTGGTCTGCGAATATAGGATGAATGTGATGCCACGAAAGAAGCACTAATACCAAGGGAATTTGCACAGCGAACGAACTTGCAAGACAAACCGCGGACATGCATTTCATTGTAGCTGAACCGTTCTTTGACGCCAAGCGCCAACCCAAGAAGAAACTTGAAGACCAGGAAGCAAAAGAAATGTCATTCCGCTGGGGGAAAACCTCCGGACAAATACAGGCAAAGAAATTTGTCACCTGCTCGCCATGTAATAATAAACTACTATAACTTCTTGCTCTAAGAAAATCTGATTTAAGGGCCCTCATAGGGCTACTTACTGGTCATTTCCCTCTAAATTATCACCTCAAAAAGATGGGCGAAGCTGATCAAGACATGTGTCGATTTTGCGACTGAGAACTGAGACAGCCGAGTATATACTTTGCGAGTGTGAAGGATTTGGCCAGGAGAGGTTTCAGCATGTAAAACAGACGCCTCAATAGATTAAGTAAGGTGAAAGGTGATTCTCAACAGTGGGGGGTTGATCAAAAAATTTCACTGGACTAACATCCAAAGTCGTCGACTTTAGACTCGCTGGTCTTCTGACATATTACAAGTGCAAGAAGGACGGTAAAACTCTATACTGTCTCAAACACAGCATGAATGGTGCCGCTAGATGAAACCGGCAAGAAGGTTCTTCAGCAGTTTGGAGAACAATTCGGCCTATAAGATAGGTGATGTTCACAGTAGAGATTATTGGGCGCATTGAATAGACGCAATTATTGCATCATGAACCTAGTATTAATCTAATTAAATGCCAGATGCTGCTTCGTCAGGGCTGGCCACGAAAAACAGGGTATTCCTGATATGGGAATCAGGTCGCACTAATACTAAAAGAAAATGTATAAAACGAAGAAAGTAGCAAGACAAATCGCGGACATGCATTTCATTGTACCTGAACCGGTCTTTGACGTGTTAAAGCGCCAACTCAAGAAGGAGGTTGAAGACCAGGAAGCAAAGGAAATGGCATTCGTCTGGGGGAAAACCTCCGGACAAAAACAGACAAAGAAATTTATTACCTACTCGTCAAATAGTAATAAAAAACTTCTTCTTAGTTATTGTCCTCTAAATTATCACCAGAAAAAGATAGGCAAAGCTGATCTGGACATCGATTTTGCGAACTGATGATTGAGACAATCAAGCATATACTTTGGGAGTGTGAAGCATTTGGTCGGCAGAGATTTCAGCATCTAGGACAGACGACTCTAACGCCTCAACAGATTAAGGCTTTGGCACCCATTCTGGGATTCGTTAAGAACATCGGATTGGAAGGATACTAATGGAATAAGGTGTTCACAATGGGACGCATAGCTATATGGAACATGCACGACCCTTCTTTTTTACAATAAAATATCGTGAAGCGATGTTTCCAAAGCGGATCATTCTCATTAACACTATCGTTACTGGTTGTAGCAAATCCTGACAAAGGCACACATGGCGGTCCAATATACAGCAAGCAATATGCTGAGGCTAACGTCTTCAAAGTATTTGTGGGACCATTTGAACATCATTTCACAGCAAATACTTGTGATGCCATGACGCTCGATATGATTTTCAGAATTTTTTTGGTCATGATAACTAATCGTTGGTGTGCTGGTCAAATAAGACTATATTTGCTGCAAAAACTGCAGGAACTCTAAACGCAATGCTTAGTTCTGTAACCATAGCTTGTTGGACTTGATTTCTTTGTTCCTCGTAAGGTTAAGAAGACCAAGTTGTCTAAAAATGCATGAAAAGACTTTACCAGTATGGTAATGAAAAAAAGCTAATTGGAGCCTGATTTCGCATCCACAAAGCTCTATTTTAAAAAAAGTACAATTACATTAATGTGCGTACCAAGTCAATGGGGATGTAAACACAACGAAACCACCAATATTTTAGCAAAGATTGGGACTTCTGACAGGTACCCTGTAGTCACACTAAGACTCAGGTGAAAGGGGATTTTCAATAGTGTGGGGTTGAAAATTTCACTGGACTAAAATCCCAAAGTCGTTGACTTTATTTTCTATCGCTGGTCTTCTGACATATTACAAGTGCAACAAGGACGGCAAATCTCTATACTGTCTCAAAGACAGCATGGATGGTGCAGCTAGATGAAACAGGCAAGAAGATTCTTCGACAGTTTGGAGATCAACTTGGCCTATAAGATAAGTGATGTTCACAGTGGAGATTATTGGGCGCATTGAATAGACGCAATTATTGTATAATATGATCAAGACTACTATTAATCTAATTGAATGCCAGATCCTGTCTCTAAAAAAACATTAAAACCTACTCAAGAGAGTAGCAGAAAAATTCCAGCACAAACTGTTTCAACAATTTTAAAAGCTTTAATCTGTTTTGGCAGTTATAGTAACTATAATCGTGTCAGTGTTCTGATGATTTGAATTTTTTAGAACAAATCAGAGACGATTTGTTAATCTAAAACTGTACATTCCTTCAACATTTAGAAATTCAAATTTAGCCCAATTTCTCCACCAATTGTCAAGACTTAATTGGTACGATTTAATAAAATAAATTCGTTAATCTTCCTACTTACGCTCTATACATGATCTAACTTTATAAGTATTTTAATTCAACCACTCTGTATAACCTTTACGTCCAAAAACAACCATACGACTGCTATAAGACGTAGCAATTTTCTGAAAAATTAACGACGAAGTTACATATTTCATCACGAAACGGATTCACGTTCTATTCCCGAAAGGCATCCCAAGAAATATTTAATTCACGGCTTCGCAAATAACGCCGCAGGAATTGCAGGAGATCGTGATTTACAAAAGAAACCTTATTCGGTATATCTGCACACTTCTATGTCGGACGACATACAGGCTAGGTATATACTCTCTCGTCTTCAAAGGAGATCTGCATTTAAGGGTCTCCCTTTCGGATTGCCATTTTTGTGGCCGGATAATTTCCAAGTCGATTCTTTTCAATCGACTATGTGGTAAGGTTGCGCCGAGGGAACCTAATGGCGGAAACGTCGTTACCGCAGCCAGTCAATTAACAATAAATTTTATTCTTCGTCAAACGCAATGTAGGCAATAAGTTTCCTACAGATGGTGTTACGGTAGTCTATAGAAGATTGCTATGTGGTATTGAATACATTCCGATGTGTGCTGTTTTATCTAGGTATAGATTTTCTAGATTAGGTTAGAGAAAAATTACTTATGTTGGAAAAAAATATACCTATGTACTTTAGAAATTCTTTATTTATCTAGTTACAGCTTAAAGTCTACGAACAATATATTATATTACGTAATTACAATCTAATCTGGCTTGTATATAGGTATCCTCGGCAGAAATTCAATCAAA
This sequence comes from Popillia japonica, assembly GCA_004785975.1. NCBI lineage: Eukaryota > Metazoa > Arthropoda > Insecta > Coleoptera > Scarabaeidae > Popillia > Popillia japonica. Next base: position 17,177 of record SMLS01067174.1, read on the forward strand.
ATAACATATTCCAATAAATTTGAAGCATCAAGATGTTGCTTAGATAAATGCCAACGCAACCCAAGCTTATAATACAAATTTCTATTTTCACGTTCCAACAATCTGTGTAGTAAACGCAGTGTTCTTCTGCTGGAACAAATCACAGGCCAAAACGAACAGCCGAATGTACAGCAACAAAAAAAGCACCCAAAAAATAATAATCTAGCATTTGTTGGTAAATTTTTCCTCAAAACACGGTTAATCTTATCTATAGTTTCTTTATACTCTTCTGGTGCTACGCGAGAATGAAGCGTTGAAGGTAATTCACTACTAAATTTATTATTTAATCCGAATATGGTCACACTGCCTACGCCACGTAATGTGATTGGTTCTGGAACCAAAATTATATCCACACCCAACGTGTTTTCCGGATCATCTGAGCTATCTTCACCTTCTTGGTAGTAAATGCCACTGTAGCGATCCATTTGGGTAAATTGCAGCGACCACGTTTTAGCTTTCTATTCACTTTGAATCCGATTATTTACTACGGTATTAGTCCTTCATACCATATATACCATGTGACAGTTCAGTACTGAGACTGAGTGAGGGTGTTGACACATTGCATCTAAAGTCACGTGGAAATCGTTTGAAGCTATTGTACGTATCTATGTAATACGGCTCAAGTGAATTTTCATGAATTTGACAGCTAATTCAAAATTCCACGTATTATGACATTTTCTGGTTTGAATAAAGGTAATGCTTTCATAGATGAACAACTAACAATAAGCTAATTTGGAGAATAATGGGAAAGTGAGTGTATTACCTTAACTGATGACGCATATTTTTGCCTTTACACATTGCCACATAAGAAATGAAGTGACAGTGAATGAAATAGCTACACTTTTTTGAAGATTACCAGGCGTAGTTGCATCAGATATATGTAACTATGTAGGTATGTGTAATTTTTGAAGGTGTATGTATGTATGTATGTATAGCAGATTAATTCACTCTATATTGTAAAATTAATACTAAATTCACGAAACACCAAAGAGATCAATCATATCATGACGTTTGACAACTACCTAGTGAATTGCCAAGGCTTATTTATCGTTACCATGACAACGCTACTAATAGTATCTCTTCATTGGTGGAATGCAGGAAGTACATGATGACAACTTTATGATTTTTCTTGCCTAAATTAAAATTATTTTGACTTCTTTGAAACTTTCACTTACATAGCCGTCGATTCTTAGTCGCTAATAGTTTCAAGCCGAATTACTAAGTACCTACTTGCCCTTCCCAGCACGATTCCTAAATTTTGCTCTCGAGAATAATACATACTTATTACTTAAGTGTGAAGTTTTAGACAAAGAAATGTCGGCAGAAAAATTTTCAATTAGAAACACTAGTATTACACGTTTACACCGCAAAGTAGATAGATGGTAGATAGTTCGTTTCACGGAACTAAAGTAGGAGGGATAATTCGATAACTCCGCGTTGGTTTGAAGGTTTAACCAAGGTTTAATCCACTACATTTACAACGATTACCAAATATTTGGAACCATTCCGAACTATATTTGGTTCGGTTCTCCTGCGAGCACGGTACAGAACTAATTTGATGCGTAAGTGTTTACACCGATAGTACAAATCATTTGTGTTAATAGTCTTCATGGGGTCCTTAGTTCTCGTACTAAGGTGTCGGTGGTCGGTGTAAACAAACTACTGTGAATTATCCCTATTTAATTGTTACGCCTAATGTAAGAACCAATTTATGAGATAGTTAAATGGAGAATGTAAGTACTACACATAACCTCCAAAATATAATTGTAAATGTAATGTTGTCAATTACACAGTGTTGCCATATTAAAATCGTTGTAAACAATTTAGAATACCTCAAGTTGTAGAAATAATTTAGTATCATACGTAAAATAAATAAATACGTATCAGGGTATTTATTTATTTTATTTCGTTTAAAATCTATTCAAACTA
>ML218442.1:0-54134 GCA_004785975.1 Popillia japonica
CCCTCAATCATTATGTCACTGGCCAGAATCACACGAGTGACCATATCTCTGGAGCGATTTAGAACAATGTCCTCACCATTCACTCTAAGTATTCCTCCGTGAAGGTCCAATTTGAAACCAAACTCCGCCATTATGTCCATTCCAAGAATTACGTCCTGTTCAATGTTCGCCACCAGTACGCGATAACTGAAGCTCGTATCACCCATGTGAAAGTCGGCAATCGTCTCCCCGAATACGTTGACTGCCTCCCCTGTAGCCGTACGCAATGCACATCTGGTTGGCAAAACTGTCTTCCTTGCCTCAAGAATCTCTGGGCGAACGATTGTCATTGTTGCACCAGTATCTAGCAACATATCTCGAGGCTGGGCGTTTACAAAGCCAGTCACAAAAAGACTATTGGTGTGGCTTTTCAAGTTTGCGACAATTACTGACGCTTCAGTGCCGTCAGCAACATGGATGAACGACTGCCCCTTCGCGTCAATCCTTTTTAGTTTCCCGCCTGCCTTTCGTAACTGAGGACAATTGTTCCTCAAATGTCCAACTTTTCCACAATTCCGGCAACTATTTCTTGATTTCATCGCTTCAAGCACTTTTCCGACAAACTCCTCAACGGGATCTGTCTGTTTCCCCTCCGCGCAGTTCTCTACTGTTCGTACTCGGGCCTGGCTTCGTATGGATTGCTTGACCGCTTCGAACTCAAGGGCTTGCGACAAAGCTTCCTTCAATGTTCTTGGGCGTGCCAACTTCACCGCTTGCTGTGTTTCGATATCTCGGAGCCCGTCGAGGAATTTGTCGATGGCCAAACTTTCTCTGACTTCGTCAGGGACTGTGGGATACGCACATCTGGTTAAGCGGAATACCTCTGCTTGATATTCTTGTAAACTTTCGGTGGACTTTTGTAAGCGATTTTCCAATTGTGATCGGTATACTTGTTCCATGTGGTTGCGGCCGAAACGCATTTCTAACTGCTTCACAAGTTCTCCGTAGTTCTGTCGTTCCGCTAGAGGTATGGCTTCAAGTACTCCCAAAGCATCGCCACGTAGCGTCAGTGATAGGTTACCTGCTTTGGTGGTTTCATTCCAGGCATTTATCATGGCAGCTGTTTCAAAAAGCGTCATATGTTCTGCTAGTGGTGTTTTGCCGTCGAAAGTTGGTAATTTACTTTGTCCCTGAACTATTGGGGTCGCTTGGATTACTTCTTGTTTAATCACTTCTTGTACTTGCGGCTGGGACAAGTCGTCAATGCCCGCCAAATTGTCTTGCCCGAATTTTATTTCCATTCGCTGAATACGCTCTTCCAGCTCTTTTCGAGAATTTTCCATAGCCTCTGATAGCTTTACTTCTAAGATTTTAGAATTTTCTTCAAGCTTCTGATCTAGGCTCCTAGAAGTTTCTTCAAATCTTCTTTCTAAGCTTCTAGAATTTTCTTCTAACCACTGCAGACTTCTAGAATTTTCTTCTAGTCTAATTTCTAGGCTTCTTGAGTTTTCTTCTAACCTCTGTTCTAGGCTTCTTGAATTTTCTTCTAATTTCTTTTGGATGCTTCTAGAATTTTCTTCCATTGTTCTAGCATTTTCTTCCATTGTTCTAGCATTTTCTTCCATCATTCCCTTTAGTTCGGTAATACCACCATCCACCTCGAAAACGTGATTGTCTGGATCCTCACCGTTCGCTTCCATCACTTTTCGAAGCCGTTCTAAAAGATCTTTTTTCTTTCCATTAGTATCTTCATCTCTTTCCTCAAGTTCTTCCTTGAGATCTACGACCTTTAGATCTTTCAGTCTCATTGCCATTTTTATTTATTTTATTACGAAAAATTATCGCCAAACCCCACACCTGACACCAATTGTTACGTTTTAGGGTTTTTAAATAATCTTCAGGCGATAATATTTTCACAGAAGTATTTATTTAAACTAATTTAACACTTAAGAATGACTTGGTAACGTAGAACACTAATTAAACTATTTATTTCAACTAACACAAATTTATATGCACGTTTCGCATTTATATTCACAGCGTCCGTTCTAATTACGCGCTAGTTCAAGACTGTCCCGCATACGAGATTGTCACCCTTATATACATAAAATATAGCTTCTAGAATTCTCTACACTAAACTAGACTGTTCTAGAACGCCCTCTCTAGAATGTCTCCAGAAAACACGCGAACCATCCATATATCATAATTACAGTGCACTGCATAATCCATTTTAAACGGCTTTGTCGCTAGATGGCGCCATTCGTAACAATATACTTGGTGGTCGAAAAGAATCTCAAGAGACACCAGGATAATCTCTAAGGATTTAGTGGAACTGATGGAGGAAGGTCATATAAAGAAAGAAAGAGGTAAGATCACAATAAATAATTTAACATAGAAATATCGTTAATAAGTGTAACGAGTTCTTTCACTAGAAACATCAAGCAAAATGTTAACTTAGTCTAAATACGAATTAAAATGTTTTTCATTAAACTAACTACTAGGTACGTTTTAACTAAACCATCTGCTGATTGAGTTATCACGGGTGTAATTAAGACTGTATTTTTCATAAGTCTGTTCTGGAGTAGAATATCGGGAAATTTAGGAAAATACTTACTTTAGAAAATTGATGGACATAGGTTTATTTAGATGACTGCTAAGATCAAAACAGAAGAAATACTACGTATAAACAATCTTGTTAATCCACTATTTTTTGCTTATTTTAGAGGGTAATCATATTTATTTAAGTAATGTGTTTGTTAAACTTATTTATCTGACAAGAGTACTCAAAAACTAAGAAATTCTAAAAAGAGGTAAGACATCAAGAAGAAAATCTTATAACGACTTTCTAAATTCTTGGCGGAAAAGCTAATTAAGAAAATTTCTGGTATAAAATGCGCGACCACATTCGGAACTAAATTAAAATCGCACCGAAGAAGTAAGGAGGAACGAAGGAAATAAGAGCGATGGAGGTCGAAAAAGCGGGACGATCTCACATCTAATCTACGGCTAACATAATTATTGCAATGAATTTCGCGAGAATCTATAAATTTACATGTATAAGTCAGCCTCCGGGAAATTCGACTCGAGGCTAAAACTCCGAAAAGAGAAACAATGCAATTACCGAACATTAATTTGAACCAAAATTTTCTCACACCCAACTCTTTCGTCCCGGTACCAACGGAACAGGTACGAGAGAGGGAAGTTTTCTCTCTTCCCTTCTCCATTCTTGTCTCCGCCGACGACGATTTCCCCGAGTTTTCCTTCGGTCAGGGGACTCATTTGTCGGAATTTTCCTTGATAAAACGCACGCAGAATTGTGATAGATTTAGAAATAAGGGACCGAGACAGATTATAAAATAAGAGATGGGTTTAAATATAAAAGACAGCCGGAGTGAGAAATCCCATGACGATACATTTATTCCACCAAGGTTGAGATGCCGTTTTCAATATCTTAAATGAACGAAAGTAATATTTTAGGAATGCATACGACATAAAAGTAAAACAGAAAAGTCATAATTAAAATTATCTGAAAGGAGTCTGCGAGGAGCAGGATTAATATAATAAGAAAAACAAACAATATGTGTTATTTGTTGATAAAATATGCTTAAAACCCTACATAAATTGATATGTAGGGTTGATATTGATTTGATAATTGGGTGTCCTCTTGGATATGACTAAGTGTTTATTTGTATGTAGCCTTTTCTAAAATACCATTGAACGACTAGAACTCATCAATGCGGATAATCGAACAGTCTGCCGGAACCCGTGCAATAGAATTATTTGTTGTGTGATTATCAGCCGTAACGTCCAGATATCTGGAAAATATCTTGCAACAAAACAGACTTCAATCTCCAAAGAATGTAATACAGGAAACGAAATATTTTAATTGAGATGCGTGAACAATGCTAGACCAGGGTAACAGAAGTAAAATCAGCACTTATCACACCTATGTAAATAGTAGAACTTGAAGACCATAACAGATTGAATAGTGCCTGGACTTTTTTATAGAATATTTTGTTGCTATACATAAAAGGTCTTACAAATTTTTGATAGCTTGCATCGTTGAGGCTGCGTCTGCAAAAGAACCAAAAATACGATAAAAACATAACTTTGTTTGCAAACGCAACCTTAACGGCGAAACCTATCACAAAATTTGTAATGCCTTGTTGTAAAGAAAGAAATTTTCTAGAAAAAAGTCTGGGAAGGCACTGTTCTATCTGTTATGATTTTGAAATTATACTATTTAAAAAGGTGTTATCCACGAGAAAAGTAACGTTTTCAGGACATTTTTGCTTTCTTTTTACAAAAGCATAAAATTTTCTACAAGAATGTCTGAAGAGCACTATTCTATCTGTTATGGTCACAAAGCTGGTCTCTTCTCTAGGATTCCAATTAAAATATTTCGTAAACTACTAATATCAAACTGTTTTTGCAATCCCTAGCATTTTTTAACGAAGTAAATATAACGAAACCCATTTATACAGCATTTTTCAAAAAGTATTTTTGTATCTAAAACTAGTAGAGCTAAAGTCCCTTAACTCCAAACACCACTTTTAACTAATTCGGATCACTTGTTTCGAGGACGCATGGGTTGTCATCATCAACCGAATCAATACTGAATGAGTAACAATTTACAAAGTAACGTTTAGATATCCATCCTCCTACAAGTGTTTACAAAACAACAATTAGCTATCAAAAACTGCTCTAATTACTAACACATAATGGGCGACCTTTCAGAGGATTTTAAACAAGACGGAACTTACGTAAACTGGCGGTTTCATATTTATAAAATTATGGTATTTACTGATTTATACAATAATTCTCGCAACAAGCTAAATATTTTTTACTAATTTAAGAATATTTCGATATTGTATCTATTCTAAGTAAAATGTTGTGCTACTGCAAACTATTCAATCCTTCCAAACTAGAAATTGACCAAATATTTACTTATATTTAGTATCATTTATCGTTTAGTTTGTACAATATAAATCTGATCACAATTTGCGCATTAAATTCTTCGAATTCAAGACTTTTGTTTGAAGTTTGCCTAATGCCTAAAGTAAGAACTTTAGTGTTTAGTGGAATTTACCTGTGTTATACAAGTCCACTACTTGAAACCGCATCACGCGTAGAATGATTACAAAATAAAGGAAATAATTATTCAAAAGATATCAAATCTCCAACTTCACAATTTTCTACTCGTATAAGTGGCGTCTCCAATAGCAAAAAGTTGGTATAAAATAACAAATGGGTGTGATAAAGTACGGAAAACCTGAACGTGACGGATATCAACTATCAAGATATATGCAGCGTAAATTCTGCGCAAGCAAATAAGCTACATATAATGGTCTATTAATGATCCATATGGGGATAGCTCAAGATGAGGCAAATGCTATCGTGAGTGAAGGTATTCCGTGTTTACATAAACAAATATCAATTAACGTAAAAAAAACAATCAGAATAATGCTTCTAAATGTATACATACCAGTCCAGGAATCAACAATTATTTTACATAGGTAACAATTCTAAAAGTCATTTTAAATAATATTCAGAAAAGATGCAAACAGGGAAAAAAGAGAAAAATAGCTACTGTGCATTAGTTGACAAAATGATCATACATACTCATCAGTTGATTTTTTGTTATTAATTGCGGCTTCAAAATAATAGGTAATTTAAGAATGAAACTGTACGTTATCAACAAACATGTGGATCTTATAGTAAAATTATAGAAAAACCGACTATTTAAGTTATAGAAGGGTTAGTGTGATTTAGATTCCTTAAGCCTCTCCAAATTATATTTCTGCTAATAGAATACACTCATTCCGGTGATAAAACTGCTTACTATTCTGGAATTGTAGTAGCTTGACGTTGTCCCACTACGTCGAAGTTCCAACTAAGGAAAATGTTAGTAAGAGAATTAATTTGTGATTAATTTATTAAACGACCAATCATATTAAGAATAAATACATATTTATGTATACATACATTTATATGGAATAAGGGATAATGATTACTGCATTCAAGTTCGCCTTTGTAAACCTATGTACTGCGAAGAATGGACACTTCTTCAAAACTTCAAAGCTTCTTCGAACTCAATATCAACTTACTTACTTATTTGTTAAGTGTATGTATTTCTCAACAATTCAACGTATTTAGTTATTAGTACTTATACTGAATTTGTAACGTATTGCAACTACAACATGTATTTATTTATATAGCTTTTGTTAAGGATCTTTCAAAGGGATAGCAGTATTCAATTTACTACCGCAAATGTTATATTTTATGGTACACCGAGAAGTTATATTAGTGTAGCGCTAAGAATCCTTCCTCATTTCGTTTTTAATTCGCGTAAACCCCAATGGAAATCAGAATTAAAACGTAGTTTCGTTCTATATCTAAATTAGTGCATCGCTCCACCACAGGAAATAATTAATCAAAGTGTTGTGTTTGTTTTTTAGCTTTCCACAAATTTGTACTTTGGTTACACCGTATTGTTGAAAGTTATATATTATGAAGTAGTAATTGATTCTGGGTGAGTTATATTTCGTTAAGTTTAGATAGATTCGATCATTAAATAAATAGATTATATTGTGAAATTTGCATGTGAACGTTACACAAATAGCAGTTACTCTGATTGATTCCTTTATCTTATATTCTCAACAATTTATCTGAATCTGCTTTTGATAAATTAATCGCACTCTCATTTATATGGGGGAGAGGGGGCTTGATAATAGAATATAGATATTTCTGACATATGAGAAAAAGTGATTTTCAACCTGCAAAGAACACGAATCTGCAGAGCTTTCAGATTTTACCTTAAATCAAATGTGTGAAAGTTCGGTCAACATACTTGATATGTTTACTTAGAGTTTCAAAACGCTACAACATAGAGTTTAGTTCATCGCCGCGAGAGACAAATAACAAAATAACCAAAAATATACATAAATTGTTGTGTTATGCTCTGTATTGGTCTTTGCTTGGCTGGTACCAAATTTTATTCGCCATTACTAAATTTATATCCTCTAAGAGGTTCCAGATGAACTCTCCTAAGAGATTCAAGATGAACAAGCACAAGTTCTGAAGGCCTCAAAATGTTTGTGCTTCTGCAACTAAAATTTAAACAGAAAATCTTACGGACTGATATAATTGTAGAGAAAGCATTAAAATCATTTTAGCAAAACGAAATCGATTTTTCGCATTCATCCAATTTCTATTTAGTTACAATGATTTCAAGTACAAAAAGGCATTTACGTGCACAAAATTTTACAACAAATCACCAAATTGTGCCTATTTACGGTTGGATGCTAAAGCAACCTTACAGAAATGTAGGATTGAGTTATTTCATACAGCCGAGTATACTAAATATGGTTTATCAAGAACTTACAATACTGTCCATTTGAATTCAGTGGTCTTTTACGAAAAACACTACTATTAAATATTCCTAATAATCAAGAACACACATATACATATAGTGGTCTGGATGGCCATTCAATTTGTCCTCGCCTATTAATCAAGCTGTGAACAAAATCTTTATTCAGGCATATTCTGGGAGAAATTACCTGAAATAACTGAAGAAATTAAAGCAAGATTAGTAATACTAGGAGATCAAAATGGAAGAGTGGGAAGAAAAGATGAAGAAACAGGGGAAATTATGGAGAAGGTGGCATAAATAATATCGGGAGGAGATTAATCGAGCATTTTGTACGCCATAAAAACAAATATCTACGTGTTTCGAACACATAAATATTCATAAGTACACAAGAGAGCAAATAAATAAAAATGAAATATCTAACAGATATACCAAGATCATTATTTGGTCCTTTCAAGAATGGAAAAAAGTAATAAAGAAGAAATCACAAATAATAAATTAAACAAAATGTATGGAACAATAAAAGTGATTAGAACATACAAACTTAGAGAAGAAGAGACAGCTAAGACATATGTACATATAAGGAATAAAAGTAAAATGAATAATGTGAATAATAAATCAATAGAAACACGTTGAAATACAGCAGGGCCAGGAAATATACATTGAAGACAGTGAGATTGCAGATAAAGTTGAAATAACCACAAAAGAATTAACGTAAACAATAAAGATATTAGAATAAGACAAATCGGCTGGGAATGATAGAATAACAAGTGACATGCTGGAAAACAAGGGTGAAAACGGAATAAAGATGGTAAAAGGCACTATATACTACAATATGAAAAGAACAAAAAATACCTAAGGATTGGGAGGTGGGGTAGTGCTACCGGTGCATAAAAAGGAGACAACAAAGAGTAGGGCTTACCCTACTGAATATCTTGTTAAAGATATATGAAAGAATTTTTGAAAAAAGGTTGAAGATAACTGAAGCACAACTTGAAGAGACATAGTGTAGTTTTAGCAATGGTAAAAGAGTACAAGATTATATATTCATATTCAAACAGCTGGTAGAGAAAAACATAGATGATGATAATATATTTATGGCTTTTATAGACATAGAGAAAGCTTTCGACTGTATACTACGGAATCTGATTTGGGAAAGCCTTGATGAGAGAGTAGTAGTACATACATTAAGAAAAGCAATTGTCAGGATATGCTGGCTTGTATATGCAAAAAAACCAGGAATTATGTGAGAATGGATGGTATGTGGTCGGAGGAATTGCTACTAGAGAAGGATTGTGACAAGGGGGAGCACTTAGTCCTACACTCTTTAACTCTTTCTGACGATATCTTGAAGGAAATTAAAAAGACAATGAAGAAATTGGAAATAGGAAGTGTCGATACGATGAAGTTGTACTATGCAATTAGCAATGATTTGATAAAAAAGGACATTTCAAAGCCAACTAAATAACGCTGTTCAACACAATATTCAAACCGATAATGACATGCGGGTGTAATAATTGGGTCCTACGAACAACAAAATACTAGCGATACAAATGAGGTATCTAACAAACAAAAAAGAATAGGCAGCTTTTATTTATATTAAGATGTAACATATGTAAACAATGATATACCTTTACGCTCTTAAGGTAATTAAGCAACATATATGTATACCTATATATTTTCCAATTATAAATTAAAGTAATATCTAGTAATCATACATCGTGTGATACATGGTTTAAATTATAAATGAATGAGTTCTAACCTTACCACAAATCAGTTAGTTGCACAAGACCACACACTCCAGACAGCAAGAATTTTTAGTGTTATGGTACTAGTATCTGTAAACGTTGCTATATCTTCTAAAATTTTCCCGAATTTGATCAATAAAATAAGAAAAACTTCCAGATACCTTTTTCACCTGGAACATACTACATATAATTATATTAATATTTATAAGAAACAAAACTTATGATCACCCCTGTATGTATGTATGTTAAAACGTAGGATACATCATCGTAAAACTTAATTCTACAATGCAACGAAAGTACAGAAGAAAATCTCTTATCACCTAATCGAACAATAAATCTCGATCTATATTCCCACGCATGGATAACGTGTAACTAATGTAAAATCACCGCAAATGGCAGTGACAGGTGTATATGGACAAAGAGTGTCATGCTCGGTGGTCAGCAACACTGGTCGCTCAATTTACATCTTCACATGATATCCTGACTCGCTGTCGATATGAAGAAGACGAGGTCGTGGACCCTCGAAGAATCAGAGCGAATGAGCAGATGGACTCTAATAGACAGACATACATAAGCTACGAGCCATCTATGTGCTGTAGTAGTACATCTGCTTGCGGTGCTCTCCGTTCTCTCTCTTTTTTTCCTTTCTAGATTTCTTCACTTCTTTCCTTCACTCACACTTCTTGCACGGATCTACCGATTCATTCATCCGTACGTTTGGGTTGGGTTCATTTTATTTTTCTTGTCGAAGTCATCGTTTCACTCCGTTCGCGTAACACACCGGTCACTCAAGGTGGCTCCATCTAGCTCATTGTCGCTAATCACCGTCATCATCATTGCTTTCGTCGCACTGCTAACTTTCATTTTAAAGATAATTACGGAATTGATTTCAACACTACGTTAGAGATGAGGATGAATTAAGCTGTTCATTCATAAGTTGAGCGGGAAAACTGATTAACACGTTTAAGAGTTTAAGCTGACCGAAAAAATGTAAATCAGACAATTTTAAATAAAAAAATTACTGTCGTGTAATTTATGAACGCGTCTACATCTGATTTGTAAATGAATTATGAAGAAATGATTTAGTGGAAATGGTAATATGAAAAGTAGTATAGAGTCATTCAGTCCACCTGAATGATTCTACCATTTAAAGCAAAAATCTAAAAATATTTCTTATCCAAAATTAGTAGAGAATTGATATGATGGTATGATAAAACACTTGCCTAACAAAAATAAATGAGAAAAATATTACATACATAATATATTAAACCCAAACATAGTTCAAAAGGATTTACTACTACGAAAAGATGGTGCCAATCAGAGGGTATCAACATAAACACCACTAAGACCTAATAGCATTGACAAGAAAAAGCAATAAGAATTGATGGGCAAGGCATAGACTGGAAGAAAGATGTGAAATATCCAGGCCCTATTCTAGATAATAATGTTTCGTGAAACAACTAGGAGCTTGGAGTAACGAACAAGACAAGAAAGGTCCTAATGGTCTGTAGAAACTTCGCATGAAATAATTGGGGCGTCAACCCAAAAACACTGCTCTGGGAGTATACAGTAATAGTGAGACGAATGATCACTAATGCAGCTTGGAACAAAAGAACTAACCTGGCCAGAGCGAGGGCTAATCTCGCCAAATTGCAATAATTACAATGTGTATGCATAACTGGGCTAATTAGAACCTGTCACATTGCAGCTATTGAACTGGTATTAAACCCTACTCCTCTTCTCCACATCTTGGTGGAGATTACAGCGAAAAGGACCATACGCAGAATGGAGGAATGGACAAAGACACTAAAACCAAATATTCCAGAAGTTTGGGGATATACCCAATTGTCTTCCAGGCGGAAATACACGCCATTGAAAGATGCGTCCAGTTCAACATCGATAGAAGCAAGAGATTATCATAATGTTTTATATCCAAGCAGCCATCAGGACGCTGAACGCCAATATTCTACGTAAAAGTAACAAAGTAACCATATTGTAGGTTCCCGGACACACCGCAGTGAACGAAAACAAAATAATAGATAATCACGCTAAGAAGGAAGGCAAAAACACCTTTTGTGGGGCGAGAACCTTTTTACGGGATAAGTAACAGTGTAATACAGGAGAGGCGCAAATGTGAAGTAGAGCAGAGAATAACTAAGTACTGGAAAAATCTCCACGGTATGAGGCAAGCTAAAACACTTCTGGAACCATATAACCAACAGATCCTCATAATGCATTAAGCTCCGCAAAACCAATATTCGTATAGTGACAGGGATACTCTCAGGCCATTGGAAACTAAACGGACACCTAAGCAGGCTCGGAGTAACAAAGGATGCCGAATACAGATTTTGTGGGGGCGAAAATGAAGCATCCATCCATGTACTTTCAAACTGTTCTGCGCTGTGTAACTCAAAGACTCTGTACCTAGGAGCACACAAAATTGAAGAGGGAGAACTAGCTAGTCTGGATCCGTCCGACATTCTGCACTATCTAACACTCTTTATTTATAAACAACTTTGAACTGTCAACATCGTTTGAGAAACTCTGATGGTAAATTTTTAGTTCAATTGTGAATAAAACACAATATTTAAAACATTTTATCTAATATATATGTAACATAAATCCGGACTTTTAACTTCTCTTACTGTACTGTTATTATTGCATTGTCATATTCCTTAAGTTGTAATTGTTCAGTTTAAACCCCTTTATTTGAACCTGGAATTTCGGACTTCATACATATTTTATTTAGAAAAGCTCAATTGTTTAAATTTAGTACAATGTACAGGTTCGCCATCTAGATTAGGAATTGCCAGTACCTTCATTACCTTACCTGTAAATAATGTATATATGTATGTAGAAAAGTATAAAGCACAGATTCAGGAGTTCAGTTCAGGTCAGAACTGTTCAGTTAATAGTTGAGTAGTGGTCAGTTCATCGCAGCTATTATCAACTGTAATCGTCTAGTAACATGTAATTTCATGTAACCAGTTGTGTAAAAAATAAGGACGGAATACGTCGGAACCGTCCAGACCAGCAGGCCAAAACAAACATTATTCATACACTCGAGTATATAAATATTTCGCTTGATGCATGGCTTAATGATGGCTAGGCAGATGCGACATGAGCTAATAGTAGCTCTCAATCATCAAATTCGCTCTTCCACACCAATGTAACAGAACCAATAATGTTTGTATTGCAGCTGTTGACAACAAAGAAACTAGTCGGAAAAGCACTAGTACTTATTTGTACAAAGTAGTGTAAACGAATATGCTGCAGGTATAAAGTTATTTAAAAGTGGCTTAGATAAGAAACGGTAGCCTCTACGAGAAAAATCTGAAGAAATGATTTCTGCCTAGAAATGACCTGTAATTTTTTGTGTAACATTGTTTTTGAAAGTTATTTGAGGGCTATGTTCTGTAAATATATTCTTTACTGTATCTGGGAAACAAAAACGTTGTCATTACAATTGTTGATACGTGTGTCTGAACAAAATCATTCAATTCGGAAGTTTATTTTGAAATTAAAACTCAAGTAAACGTAGATTTCAAACGACTCAAACTGTAATAGCATGGATTTACAAACAGGAATTAGTTTAGTTCAATGATATTATGAATGCGGTGGAAATTACACCGCTGGATGACGAAGATTTCGCACGAGAACAGGTCTGTAACTAACCTATCAAGAACAAGGAGATCAAGAATGCCTGATGACAAAATTGCAGAGGTTCTTCATAAAAGTCAGGACATAGCCAGAGACAATCAAATGTTTGAATTAAAGGAAGCAGGTTTGGCTACTAGGTACGATTTTTCTTTGCGAGTAGTGGCTCAGATAAAAATGGTTATCCCATATTTTACGGACAGATGGGACACATTTTACTCTGAATGGTGGAGTTAATTAATCTACTCTCCATAAAATCCATAATAAATCGGTTAAGAAGATTTTCATGACAAGAAAGTCGCCGTTTGGTGCGGTTTTTGCAACTCTTTTCATCATTGGTCTGTATTTTTACAATGGAATGCAAACTGGAAAAGGCGTACACCCATCTGTAAACGGCATACGGGTACTTGCAAATGGTAAGAGATTCTGTTATTTCACATCTGCAAAACGAGCACCAGTATGCAGGATGGAGCATCCAACCAACGTTTTCGAAGATCGTGTGTTAAGCAGATATTTCGCAAATTCGTGGCCATCAAGATTACCTGATCTTAACCCAGCGGACTGGGTTACTGGCTGTGGGGTTATTTACAAAGTTTAGTCTTTAGAAGATGACCAACAATGCTACAAAAATTAAAAAACAATATTACGAAGCAAATTGGTGCAATTCAACCAAAACTGTTACGGAATGTTGTGTACCATTTGCAAGAAAGATTGATAATTTTACAGCAACAAAATCGAGCAATTGCCGTAACTGGTTTTGGGCATATTTAAATCCCATTTCTCTAGCAATTGGATTTAATTTACTTTTTTATTAACTTAATTTAAACTAATGATTATATCATATTAATTTAAATTATAACAATTTAAAATATATGTATTTCCTTATTTTATAATAACGCCATATTCGGTCTAAAACCCATATTTACAGCAAGAAAAGCAAGGAAAATGTTTCAATTTCAGCCATTTTTCACAAAAGCCTGAAATGAATATTGAAAAGTCAAAGTTACAATTAAATATAATAAACGCTTGAATAAGATAACGATCTGTGGCTGACGTGCAGACTGCAGATGCACTTTACAGAATTTGTTTTTTTTAAATAGAACAGCTTGCATATTATTTTCATGTGCTAGCGATAAGTTCATCGGCAAAATATCATGCATATACTCTTCTGACTGACAGTTTTTAAGAAAACCAAAGAAAATCATTCAATGATTAATAATTAAATGCAAGAAACATACAAACATATGTATAAATTTTACGCCAAATGAAAGACTGTATTCATAACAAAAAAGTACTAAAACTGTTCTAGATGATCAAGCAATACATTGTTTCAAGCACATTCGCCAATTCGCAAATTAAAGTTTAACTTTTTGTAAAGTAACTTCAAAAGAAGTATTCAGTTATGTAGGCCTTCACTTTTATGCGGAAGGACGTTAGATTCCCAAGAAAAACGTTAAAGATGTCAGGTCAACGATTAAACTGTAAAACAATAAAAAAAATTAAAGAAACGATAAGTTGTAAATAATTGAAATTTTGACATACTTTTCATAACACTACATCCTTTATTTATGAAATTTAAGATGTTCAAGATTGCAGTATGTATCTCTTGTTTGAGACAAAAACTAAAAATTTTAAAGTACCTATTTTACAAAGCGAATGGCGCCTCTCCGATAAGTGACTGCGACCATCAGTTGCTCCTCGAGAATTTTAGTGTTGATTCATTGAGCACCAGGAGTTTCATTAATAGTATAATGCACTTATTTAGAAAACGTATACACTACAACGTTTAATCTCCGATTCTTTCTGAACAAATAAAATTTAGAATTATCCTAATCTGTACCCACAATTTCCTTGTTAAGTCGCATACCTATATGTATCTATAAATGTGAAAAAAAATCAATATTTCTCAATTTGTAGGAATTAAGTTCCACATGTAACAAGAAATAGGACCTGTTCATAACTATTTATTTAATGCAATATATTTTTTTGTCATAGTATTGTAGTTTCTCTTTTATTAGAAAATAAATTATATATCTAACTATTATTGTTGTTCTTGCTCAAACATATTGAAATGTCCCCTATCCTAGATGTTGAAATGTTACATGTTGGGAATTTCTTATAGTAGAATGCAAAGTAACATAAATAATAATTAAGTTAGGGATATCCCAAACATTTTAGTATATTCGCCTGAAATGCTTTCAATAGAAGACTAAATGATCGTTTGAATTAAATATTTAAACATTTGTATCAAGGATATATTATTATTACTATTCAAGATATTGAAACGCTAGAGAGAAAATAAAATGATAGAACCTGGAACAATTAAAAATGAAACGAATGAAATGAAGGACAGATGAAGTAGAAATCATTAATCGGTTGACGGAATACTTCCAAAAAGTACTTAATGCAAAATCGTATACAATGGAAGAACATAGAGAAAATGGGAAACAACAAGAACAGACAATCAACAGAGAGGTGGATGATGACAGGATTTCTAGAGAAGAACTAGTAGAAGTAATAAATGAACTCAAATTAGACAAGCACCAGGCAACGACCAAATTACAACAGAATTGATCAGATATATGGGGGAAAACAATAATTACAGAGGTTTAACGCTATTAAGTGCAATAACTAAAATACTGAAGAAAATAGTTGAAAGAAGATTCAGGCAAGAAGTAGAACCAACTCTACCTGAACTCCAAAGCGGATTTTTTCAAATAAAGATGCATCCAATGTATTCACGGTCAAAAAAATTACCAGCCGCCGAATAGCTAGGAAACAAACAGCATATGTGGTATTCATAGATATGGGGGAAGCTTTCAACAGCTTTCCAAGTGTAAAAATCTGGGAATATCTAGAGAAGAGAAAGAAGAAAGAAAGAAGTAATTAAAACCACTGAAGAAGAGACAAAACATCTATGTCGAATACAGAAATCTAAAAAGAGACTATATTTTGCAGTATTCCTTTGCCGATGATGTAACCATTATACCAGAAAATGGAGCAGACCTGCATGCAAATCTGAATATATAAAATAAAGTATTGTTTGAAAATAGGATGAAAATGAATATAGCGAAAACCAAGGTGATGGTAATATTAGAAGGAAAAAAATAAACATTAGAATAAACGAGAAGAAATTGAATAGGTTAGCATATCTTGGAGTCACGATGGAAAGTAAAGGGAATCAAGAATTGAACCTGAAAACCAGACTACAAAAACTAATGAAATTTACCATGCCATAAATAAAGGGCTATTAAACAAAAAAGAACAAGAAAGAAGAAGAATATCGAGGCAAAACACAACGAAAAAGTGCAGAAGTATCTACCTCTTGCACAAGAAGTAAAAGAAATATGGCAACAAGAACAAGTGACAATAGTACCAATTATACTCGGGGTAACTGCGGAGATACCACTACGCCTCCACGAATCCATCAAAACACTAGGACTGCCACCAAGGATATATGAAAGCCTTCAGAAGACCGTCGTCCTCGAAAGGAGATTTACCCATAATAATAATAATAATATATTTATTGAAAACATAAGTTTCACGTCACAGTACCACAACATCACAGAAATCCATAAAGGCTACTTCAGTTCGTACTAAAATATTCTTCCAAGCTATAAAATCTATAGTGACATAGTAATTTCTTTAGAGTAAACTTAAATTTAGTACTTGACATCTGAGTGATATGTAAAGGCAACCTATTATATATTTGAACTCCTATGAAAGAAGGACAATTTTCAGATAATTTTAAATGAATTTCTTTTGGTAACATTAGATGGTTTCTTGTTGAGTAATTATGAGCCACCCGACTGTCACATTGTAGTGAATTGTTATGAACATAGATACACATTTCTAAAATGTAAAGAGATATTAGGGGTAGAATTCGTAGTTGATTGAATAGTGGACAAGCAGATCTCAGATAAAAAGAACTCTTAATTCAGTATTTCTAACAACATTCATCCACAAAATAATTATCGCAAGAAAATCGTAGTAATAGCACATATTATCAAAACATGTACTTCCTACTGTACACCAAAGCATTGCCGCAGTAATTAATACATTACATAAAAGCGGTTAAGGATGATTAGACCCAAGGGAACTAACTTGCGTGTGAAAATTTTATAATAATATTGCGAATAATTTTTTAAGGAATATTTCTTAAGTAACACCGATTATTTACTATTGTAACCTGACTGATTGTTATTATATTAACTAGAACATAGACAATTTCATCGATATTTTAGTTTTTACTTATTGTATTTGTGATTCCGTTAATTACAATAATAAAGGCATAAATCTTTAATTTATGGACTATGAACACCAAAAAATTATAAAAGAAACTGACCAACGCGACTTTAAAGCTACTGTTCATATTATCAACATAAGAAAATCGTAAACTGTTGTCTACGCAATTATAAACCTTTCTAAATGATTAATTTAGATAAAAGGAAAAAAATTAAATCATTATAATTTATTATAGTGTAATTTATAATCATTTTGCGGTTTTGTATAATTTAGTTTCCTCGTCGCTGAAGTTTTAGGTTAAACGCAAAACCTGTTGAAACTTAGTCTTGGCATACGTGCAATTTTAATTGATATAGCATTTCAATATTTGCAAAGGAAATAAGAAAGTAAATTACTCTACTTTCTGATACTAATTAGACAAATAACGCAATATATAAATATCTCTGTCAAAATAGATTACAAAGAGACAAATGGGTATAGAAATAATGTAAATCTGTCGTATTAATTTAGCAATTAATACAACTTAAGTAAATTAACATTTTCTTTTTTTTTATTATTACCAAATAGAACAAAATTTAAGACATACATACCTGCCTGAATTGTTACATGCAATAAGGAACTTATTTTTTTTAGAATGTAGAGTATGTATTCACTTTAGACTCCGTGAAATATAATGCGAACAAGTCAAAGTATATCACTTCAAATACGAAATCGTAATAATATACAAATATAATCAGACAATATACTAATGTATTCCAAGTTCTTAAATTACTATACAATCTTTCAAACATTTTAGATGTAAACATAACTTGCATTTGGTGTGACTAGGTAAAAAAAGTATTTGCATCAACAAATCCATTTAGAATTTAAAAAAGAATATGCAAGTGATTTCACAAACCGTTAATAACAAGTAAGCTATACGTATGTACCTATATTGCAAGAAGTGTAAAACATACAAAACAATTTGGGCGTAAAAGGAAAAAACCATTTTATTCGAGTTTTCTAGCTTTTAAATTAAGATAGTTCGAAGTTAATCCAGTGGTTTTGAATCTAGTTTTCACAAGTGATTCCTTTCCAAGTAAGAAGTTATTATAACCCTACGAGAAAGTGTAATGTCAACATTAAACAAATATAAATGCGGATATGAAAGTGAGTAATAGTAGAAAGAAACTCTCTAATAGGTAATAACGTTGACGAAAAAACATATAGAACTTCATGTAAGCTAAATTATCGTATAGCTAAAACATATTGATATTATCTAAAGTCTTTACATATGTACGTATATTTATGTACTGATATCAATGTTAACTTCAGCACAAGATCTCGAGAACAACAGACCTTAGCTGACACTATGATGACAAACCACTACAAGACTGTCCTTGAATTTAGAAGAGTATTTAAAAGTTTTAAAACTTTAATAAAGAGCATTTTCACAGATGACTTCAATACTGCATATTATTGAGAGTACATAAATATGTACTCTCAATAATATTTGCCATAATGCCATAAATATGGCATCACAGATGAATCAATTTATTTATATCTATTAACACAGGACAAGCTTCAATCAGAACGTCAAAAGAAACTTAGTTCGTGTATTTCAGCGATTCTTTTAATAAAAAGCTTCATGGATTCTACGATAATGTTTTTTCATATCGACATATGTATCAGCAACAGCTGGATAAGTTCAGCAATGAAAAAATCTAGTACACTTCGAAAGGATTTATTTATATATGTATAAAAATCATATAGGTAGGGTAAGTGCACTAGTAATGGACAGCCAAGAGAAAATTTTGAACTATTTTAATTCGTTCTAATGAAGTATTTGAGTTACAGTTTTTTTATGCTAAGATACTAAGGAAGGTATATACTTTTATAAACATACTAGTTAATAGCTAAAAAGAAATTGTTTTTCAAAAAAAAATTGTTTAGCTACAAAAATGTCAAAATCGTCAGTAATGGTCACAAAAACTCCAGTGATCGACCCTCAATAATTTAGTAATGGACACTTTATCAAATATATTTTTATTTGTGCTTTCTACTGCTTTATATCGCTGAAATTTCTAATAATCATTAAGAATAAACATAGCAAAAAAAGTAACTTATGTCACAACTAAAAAAGTTTCACTAAAAAAGTCTGCCTCCCCGTTTCTTTCATAATTTTATGCACCGTGGAGAGTAAATTTGTTGCATGGACAGGAAAGGCATTTCTGCCCATAGACAAGATCCAATTCGCTAATAATTGCGCTTCGCCTCCCGAAAGAATAGTTTCAGGACCCATTTTTCTTTTAGGCAGATTTTTTTCAAGTCTACGCTTTAAGGTTGTTCCAGGAACACCAAATTTTTTAGCTGCACATTTTTTGGACATGCCATCATTTTTTACTGCGTCCATAGCAAGGATCATTTTATCTTCCGTTCATTTAAAAAAAGGTCTTTTCTTTCCTCTCTGGGTCTCCATGTCTATAATAATAAGACTAAATCTAAAATCTAAATTGATACATTATAAAGGTGACCATTCGAGTGACCATTAATAAATTATTGTATTATAATAATGGACATCCATAATCAAAAACTTCCAAAATGATATTTAAAGCAGATAGGCATGAATAAAAAATAACACTTCAGAGTTTTTAAAGCGCTAAATGGATCGAATATATCGGTGACCATTAATAAATTATTGTATTTTAGTAATGGACATCTGTGATGACCATTTATAAATTTCTAACAGAACCTTTCTCCAGTAATGGTCACCCATGATCAAGAAGTTCCATAATAATGTTTTAAGCAAATCTAAATAAAAAATACAAAGTACTCACCTTTTAAATGTGTAACAACACAAAATAAATATATAAATGTCAGTAATAACTTCACGGTACTAGTTGCAACCAAAAGACTGCACAACTCGTCTCATACATCAAAACAATCTGATTTTTGGCGCGCGAAAGTTTGACCTATGATAATCAGGCAAGAAATATCAACACATGGCGCTGAAGTCGTCAGTGTATTTTGGATAGTATAGGTAACAGGGAAACGTAAAAACGTTCTGTAAAATGTAATGAGAAGTGAAGTTAATAACGTTAATATACTCAAGGTGACCATTACTAGCGATGCGTCCATTACTGGTGCACTTACCCTACATGATTAGTTTCAAGTTCAAGTTCAAGTTCAAGTTTCAATACCAAATTTTGTAAGTCCATATGCACGAAGTAATGAGAAGATGATTTTTCTTTAATCGAGTCCGATCCTGGCGCACCTAACACATATGTGCATACATGACTGTATGGGAATCACCAACTGTCGGTATACATTGCCACCGCGGTTTACATTTTGTTTAGTATTCACTTGACATTTGCTATGGATGCATTTGTTTGCTATGACAGCGTATACGAATGTCAAGTATAATAATCTTAATGCATGGAGAAACGGATCACATCGCCCCTAGACTGCGATGATTGTGGGAGTTGTATATCGGCTTCGGAATACAAAAATATTTACTACATCTTTTGGTGCCGAAGTAGAACACTAATTCACTATCACCCACAGGATACCAAACACTTATTATTGCCAACGCGTATGTAGCAGCAATGCTGTCATTATCAAGGAGATAATAAAACCTTATTAGGCAGTATTGCTGTCTGAAACTACGGTGCATCAAATTTTGAAAACGAATTTATTGCATCCGTATCATATCTTGAGGCATGCAAAGGTTAACAGAACTAGAATTTCCCCGGCGAGTTGCCTTCTGCGATTGGTTTCAGCGTAGAGAATTCAACAGCCAGATATCTATAATTAATAATAATTATTAAAATTATTACCAAATATGGTCTTTTCAATTCAGAACATTCACCATTAGGCATACGACAATCCCCACGATATACAGCACAGCTCCGCGCAAGTTAGGATATCCGTAAATGTTGGGCAGGGTTAGTAGGCGATCAATTACTTGGACCATGTGTGCGCCCACAACGATTAAAAACAAACTTGTATTTAAAGTTTCTCTGGGATACATTACCCGAGTAGTTGGATGATATACAATTGGCAATACGACAACAATTATGGTTTATGCACTACGAAGAACCCGCGCATAATAGTAAACCTGTTCAAACATTTTTAAACGAAATATTCGCACATTGCATTTTTTTATAACAAATAACTAAAACGTTGCCACATTGGCAATAGGTTATATAAGAAAAAAACTTGCAATCCTTAGTCCTATATTTCTAAAATTGTGGCCACCAAAAGACTAAATCAAACACTTTCCGGTTTTGTAATCTACAAAGAATCTGTTACCTAATGTATGGGTTTGCCGAAAACATAAATATTGCATAATGTCAAACTTTATCACTTTATCATGTTCCTTCCATATGTGTTTTGAAATTCCATATTCTTGTTTACATGATCAATTGACATTGTTGTTATTTCTTCCCGCACCGACTAACAAGGTAATTGTTATCATCATCAAAAAAAAACGAACCAAGTACTTATCTCCACAATCATGATTTTTTACTAGGTAGTGGTTTTTACAAAAACTGAAATCATTCAAAAAGAGCTAATTTTAGTGGCAAGATAATGATAGTTGCCTAACATGGATTTAAGCAATATAAATCAATAAAAAATATCATATTAATATAATTTCTGTTTTGTTAACAATGTGTTTTATGTATTTATAACATTAGACCTAAAAGGATCCAATAATTACATTAAATACACTTCTCTGTCCCAAATTTGTATTTTTTCCGCAAAAAACTCAAGAATAGGCACGAATTAAATATTTCATCGAAAGATAATGGACAACACAAGGAAAATCGGCCAAGTTTCTTTTTTGCCTTTCCGGAGTTTCTGATATTTCCTGACTTAATTAAGCGTTGAAAATGTTCATTATTTTATTAAATGGCGTCACGTCAGATTTTTCATAGAATTCATCGTTTTCTTTTCTTTCTCGCTTACAAAAATACATAAGATATTAATTAAAGTCCTTTCGTCTTGGCGGGAGACGCGGGTCCTTCTTTCTAATCCCATGATCGCTCGTCGAAAAAGGAAGGAAGAAAGATCTACTCTTGTAAGTGTGGTTTAATTCTTAAAGATAACATTGAAAAGTCCTGGGCGTTAGCGCATAGAGTGACGAACGAGTTACTTTGTTTGAGGAGATGCGCCTAAGGAAACAGCTAACGATTATGGAATAGAAGTCTGAAATGCCTTCAAAAAATACGTTTAATTAGTTTTGGGTTATTTAACTAACATGTACCATGTTAAAAATAATGTTCTAAGTACTTCGTAATAAAAAATGATTCTTTGAATCTCAGTGAAAAAAAAATTAAAAAAATGTATCGTACGGAATTTCGATATAGAATTTTCAAGTTATACAAGGTGTCTGTAAAAGGTCTTTACACACGCCTACCACATATTCCTTAGACCAAAATAAGCCGATTTAAGTAAACTTACCTTAGTCCGAAGTCGCTTAGTTTGGGCGCTATGCAGCCTTGAAATTAAAATTTTGGAATCGTTTTTTTTATTATAAATTCAAAACGGCTTATGCGATTTTAATAAGATTTATCATGGTCAGTTAGTATTATTGGACGAATGTTTTGAGAAAATTTTAAGAAAATACCGAAAGTGAATGAAACAGGAATGGCCATCATGAAAATTAACATAATTTTTTTTGTTGTCTGTAGTAGAGGCACGCATTCGATAGAGTATTGAAAAACGATTAAATTATGTCTCTTATAAAATTTTCTTATTTCTACTCGTTTTCGAGAAAAACGAAAAAAAGTGCTTATGGTCATGCGTTCGAAAAAAGCAAAGAGTAATCTACTCGCCTATGAATTTCGCATGGCTAAATAATAATAGTGTCAGATCTAAAATACCTGCATTGTCATTAGTGTTCAAAAGTTTCTTAAAAGCTCTAATAATAATTTAGAAAGCTTAACATTTCGTGATTTATTATGGCCTTACAACACACCAATGCAGAATATACCGATATACTATTGGTATTTGGATTTTGTGAAGAAAATATTCGAGAGTGTGTTAGGGTGTATTCTGAAAGGTTTCCAAATCGTCGAATACTAAGTCGCCGAATGTTTGCTGCCGTTTAGAGAGCAGTTGCTATATCCATACCATAAAATAGCAGTTCAAGATGTTTTAGAACATGATCCCGAAATGCGGCTGGGTTTTTGTCGCTTTGTTAATGGGCAACGAGAAGCAGATTTAAACTTTGGCAACACTACTTTGTTTACGGATGAAGCTTGTTTCACAGGCAAAAGGGTAACTAATTTCCACAACCAACACGTTTATGCAGTTGAAAACCCTCATGCCATAAAGATAAATCATTTTCAACACGAATTTAAACTTAATGTGTGGATTGGAATAATTGGCAATTTTATTGTTGGTCTTGTTATTCTTCCACAAAGATTAACGGGAGACATCCACTTGTAATTTTTACAAAATATATTGCCAGATTTGTTAGACGATTTACCTCTACAACTTCGGAGAGATATGTGGTACCTGCAGAATGGAGGTCCACCACCTTTCAGTAGATGTTCGAAACTACCTAAATCAAGTATACCCAAACAAATGGATAGGTGGAGGTAATGACGCTACTGTAAATTATCCACCACGTTCTCCAGACTTAACTCCAGCTGATTTTTTTGTATGGGGACATCTTAAGTCCGTGGTTTATAAGACACCTGTGGCTAATGAAGTACAACTATGGCAACGTATTCAACATGCAATGAATGACCTCAGAGGTGATGAAGAAATTTTGCAAAGAGTACAGTTTAATTTCCTTTGTCGTATAAATCTCTGTATGCGTGTAAATGGAGAACAATTTCAACAGTTGTTGTGACATAAGTATTTATTATTTGTGTTCACGTTTCAGTTATTTAATTTTTTAATAATTTTTGTATAAAATAACCTAAATGCGAATTATTGAAAAACAAATTGTTCAGAATCTCCAAATCCGTCAACTTTTACTAAGCCTATTCGTTTACCTCTAGTCCTTATTTGAGCAGTAGATTTAGCCATGCGAAATTCATTTGTTTGTGATAGAAATCATAGGCAACTGGATTACTTTTTGCTTTTTTCGAACGGGCGATCATAAGCACTTTTTTTCGTTTTTCTCGAAAACGAATAGAAATAAGAAAATTTTTTAAGAGACATAATTTAATCGTTGTTCAATACTCTATCAAATAAAAACTATTTCGTGTTTCGACTACAGACAGCAACGAAAATTATGTTAATTTTCATGATGGCCATGCATGTTTCATTCATTTCCGGCATTAGTATTTTCTTGAAATTTCCTCAAAACATTTGCCTAATAATACCAGCTGACCATGCCAAATCTTATTAAAATCGCATAAGCCGTTTTGAATTTATAATAAAAAAACGATTTCAAAAATTTAACTTCAAGGCCGCTTAGCGCCCAAACTAAGCGACTTTGGACTAAGGTAAGTTTACTTAAATCGGCTTATTTTGGTTTAAGGAATATGTGGTAGGCGTGTGTAAAGACCTTTTACAGACACCTTGAAATCTTTGGCCAACCATATTTATACCTTGTTTTTTATTAAGAGGACCAAATGATAAAATCCGCTTCACATTAGGCAAATTAAACTGACAGCTATTTTGGCGGGTAAATTTAAATGATGTATTAGAATCAAATCAGTTATTTACGGTAAGATCTGATTGGCGTTTGCCATTTGTAGGACGTAAATTTACCCAAAATCTTAAACAAACGCGTTACGAAAATGTGGTCTTCAGATATATATTCCATTTTAGATGCTAACGAGTTGTTCAGCTTGCGGTCAATACACTAATGAAGTATATGCATTATTTCTGTCATCATCTAGCGTAGCCCCAAATCGATTAATTTCTAGTTAATCTCGAATACCTCCACTTACTCCACCTTCTCCAAGAGATAAAGCCAACACACTGTTAACCAAATCTCTCGGGTTCCTCACGCTGACTCACCAATTGTCTCCAGCCACCGCAAAGGTAGAAGGACGCAAGAAGCGAGCCCCAAATATAAATTTTATTATGTAGAATTCATGTACGTATATTTTTCCATGTACTAGTGATAAAGCTTCATACTTCGCTAACTTACAACTTAATACAAAATTATTACGGGCCCTCCACTTACTCCACCTTCAGCAAAAAATAAAGCCAACAAATTGTTAACTTCATTTCCTGGCTCCCTCACGCTGTCCCACCAATTGTTCCCCACCGCCGAAAAGGTAGAAGGACGCAAGAGGTGAGCCTCAAACAATATTACACTAAAACTGTACATATGTACGTCGTAAATTGCAATAGGTATGCAATTACTGAATGCTTACGTACAAAACGAACATGAACTATATTCGTTTCGTAACAGCAATCTCATAATAATTAATTTAGATTTTAGTAAGTAATCCAATAATTGTTAACCTTTACATTAATATAAATTTAAATATTGAACGTAATATTTGGTTAGTTAATCCACCAACAGTGACAACAAAAGATAAAAATACTAATCTTTAACTAAGCAAATATTTTTCTGCAAGTTAATCTAAAAAAACATCGTAGAGCTCGTATTTAAGAAGAGTAGAGAAGCAAGGTAAACACTTCGTATATGTTGGTACAAACTAACTCCGCCGTTAGAAATCGTTGTAGCTTCACCCGTGACCTGTAACAGACTGTAAGACACCCAAAAGACCATCGAAAACTTTCACTATAACATCACTCTTTCACACATTCAGTACACAACCAAGCACAAGATGAAAATAACTTGCACTCCAACATCACCCTCACACTCAGAACACAAACACACAAGAGAATTCGTGTCGTTCTAGAAGAAACGACACGAATTCTCTTGAATGTGAGAATGCGAGACTATAACTCAACATGAATACATTGCAGCAGTCATTGATCCTAAATTAGAGCAAAGGAGATATGCGCAAGATTGGGACTACCACATCGATACTCTTGTGGACGCCAAGCACCCACAACAGTTTGATAGGCCTCATACAGAGGCATTTTGGTGTCATTGGAACTGTGCTATTAGAGCACCTATTCGGATAAATTCGAATGTCAAACAAGAAGCAAGAACCCAACGACCATACGAGCTCTAGTGACAGCATTCGCACTATTGCATACCTCTCTTGTGTAAAATTTGGGAAATGAGTTACTACAGAGTGTTCATATTGAATATATAGTCAGCCAAGGAATCAAGCACACGAAGAAAGTAAACCTGCAATCCCATACATTCAGCACGCAAACACTCAACTCAAGAAACGAAACGGCCTTACCCAACATGAATGCTTTACAACAATCGTTGACAATATTTGAAGAAAAATAACAACACAGCATTCATATTGAGTAGTTGGTTAGTTGGTAACAAAATACCAACTAACCCTATAACGATTGCAGACATTTGTGCGGGGAATTTTGAAGTTAGAGATAACTCAAAAATTGAAACCTTACGGACAGCAATTAACAATTGCGTGTTCGCATAACGGGAATAATATATGTAAATAGAAGAAAATTAAATGTGAAAGCCGCACAGATAGAAATGCAACAGCGGAAAATACTTTTGTTAGAAAATGAATCCCACGGACAACGATACGTCCGTCTGCAATAACGGCACATACCGAGGTGACACTAATAATAAACAAACGGTGATGTCGAAGGACATTCGGGACTTCGCTTAATGACTTTGGGATTACATTGTTATTAAACAAATAATAAAAAAGACTGTGTAGACATTAAGTGTATATACAGGGCGATACATTATCTAGTATACAGGGCGGTATAATTAGGTTGTTGTACGTATGCGCGGGTGGTATATTAACAGTGCTGTATACAGGGTGATGCATACTCGCGGCTGTATACAGAGTGATACAGTGTTGTATGTGTTTAGCGGTTTATTAAGTTACGAACTTAATAAATTTATCTATACTGCACGGATGTATTTAAAGAATCCAAAAATATACGAATATGCTATGTGGAATAAATTTAAAATTTAATTTTGCAAAAATTTATTTAATTCCTTCCGAACAGAGATTCATTTTTAATTACTTATTAAGAACGTTTCTCAAGATGGCATAGAATGAAAATGCTTTACGTATAACCTGAAACCTAATATGTATATTAATTTGATTTGCGGTATCAGGAGATTAACTTACTGATGTGAATGTATTCGTGTTCATTTCGATCATTCTTCCAGCTGACAGATAATTTTCGCGCTGCGCTTTCATCATACTAAAAAGCAGAAGCTTTTTATTTTGCAAAGTCCTATCGTACCATAAGGATTTGTATATAGCACTGGAAATCTCAGAAAACTTCTTATCATGTATTTAATAGTATCGTCAAATGTAGGTAGCACCGCCTTTTTTCCAACTCGTTTTAATGGTGGTGAAATTAGTCCTTCAGCTTTATATATACCAAGAATACGGAAAACACTTGACTTCGAAACACCTATTATTATTGTTAAATATAAATATATCTACATATTTATAACAATTTATGTATGTTACCTAAAGTGTTTGCAATTTGTAATGTTATCTGTGTTTTCTTTATTGTAGGATTATTACCAATAATTTTCTTGCACATGTTCAGTATAATATTGCGGTGTCTACAATATGGCGTCGTTAAAGTCTAGCAAATTTGGGCACTGTAAACATTACCGGCAATAAACCAATCGTAAGCCTATATTTTGCTGGCTATTTTCGATTAGGTCTTCTTATTAAAAAAACAAGGTATAGTTAAGTAAAAAGCCTTATATGTTCCCAAATATCAATTTGTTTGAAAACGGTATGGTATACCTGCAATAATACGTAGTTTCCTTAAACCCTCGTTTTGAAGTAACATATTTTACTTCGATTGCTTAAACTGGTTTGTTTACTCATTCTGCATGACAAAACGCAAAATTAAAGGGTTCTATTTTCTGAAGATGGGCGCTTTGTATATCATTTTCACCTCGTTAAGTATGTATGGTGCAGTAGCAGTAATAATGTAATAAATAACATATACATACTTTAAATCAATTACGTTAATTAAGTAATTTATTTCGCGGTACTTTCACCAAAATAAGATTGAAAAAAAAAAACATACTAGTAGGAACCGAAATTGAGCAACCAGCGTGGCAGACGCAGTTGTTATTCACTGGGCTATGAAGGCTTGCTTGTTGACAAACTAACATTATTGATATAAAGGAATGAACGCGTCCATTCAACTTTCAGAAACTAGGGCACGTTAAGATAAAAGCTCATACTTGGGTACTAAGGGAAGGTTCCTCTATAACGTAGTTGAGGTTCATTAAAATCCGTGTCGGACAACCCCGATGTTTCCCTTGTTACTACAATCGGGCTTGTCTGAACTCGAGATGAGGTTTTATGATACTTAATGGGATCGCACATGCCTGATATCGATTGCTACTTATGGCTTACCATAATCACCATTACTCACAAATATTGATATGTTTATACTTGCTTCTCAATACTAGATGGTATGTCCGTAACCTTATTATTTTTTGTACCATACAAAATAATTCCTAAGTTCCAAATTAATTAGCACTAGAGCAGAAAAAAAAATGTTGACCTTTTATTTATTTTTTATTTTCCGCAAAAAACGTCTGCAAAAACCGTGTTGTGTAATTTCTCACCCATTTTTATTTAGTAGCAAAATAACTTATACATAAGTAATAATAGATGGCTTTATAAACGCATTTTCATGCATTTTCTAGAAATATCTTAAAACTGACGATTTTGTTTTGTAGCAAACTGTTTACAATTTCAGTGTGAAACAAAAAGAGTTAAGATGGAATAAAGGAATAACATTTGACATATCAAAGTAATGATGTGATATAAAATAATAAGTGTTGGAAATAGTAAAAACTCAAAAAGAATTAGATTATATATACAAAAAGAACAAATAGTTATATGTGTTAAATAAAATAGTATTGACTATCATGAATGTCATGAATTGATATCATAACTAGCTTTTGACTCAAGCAGAATGCTGCAATGCCCCACAACTCGCAAGAAACATGAGAAAGAATGGAAAACAGCACTATACTATGTTTGGATACATTTCAAGTAGTTCCAATTACTCCAATTAATATATTATAACGCACGAATGTTAGAAGTACATTTTATTGGTACAATCCCTAAGATGACGCAAAGCAATACCTTCGAAAAAACAGAATACCTACATCTGGGTTAATATTTTACCTGTATATGAATATAAATTAAAATGAATTAAAATTTCATTTTTAAATAATTTTATGTTAACGACTACAACTTTTAACTTTTAGGTTTTCAGATACAGATATGTATTTGTTAATGATATGACTGTTATTTTGGAATTGTGGATTTGACCACTTCATGGATAGGTTGGTGTAAAACGTACCAAACGATTAAATAAATATAAATCTTAACAAGTTGATTGTAGTGTTGTCCTTGCTTTCGGCTAAATTTTACAATGGGCTAATTAATATGTGGAACACTACTCACCAAGCAAAATCACAACTGAAGATTAATGAAACTTAAGATTCTACAATATCAAAATCTCGAATTTATTTTAGGTAATCTTTTTATTATATTCCATTTAAAGATACTATTGCGACATCTAGTAGTGACTGTGAGAAACTCTATAGAATATCACCCCAATCTGAACTGTGATTGGAAGTAAATCTCTATCGCAAAGTTAATCGTAAAGATGACAAGTGAAGAGAAAGTTTAAGTAGAAATAGTGATTGAAAGATGGCGTTTCAAGTTTGAAATTGACTTTTATCAAACCTAACCTTAAATTATACAAACGACAGCATTCCTACTATTTCTGTTGTAATATCTATTTTTTTATATTGTTCTCTTTCAACACATTTCCACATTGCACAATGCTGCTTCTCAGTCGTGCACGTTCACTATAAGTAGTATTACATATTTATATATAACAATTCCACTACGACAGCGGTTCTGACCGATAAAAACAAATATTTTTTTAGTTAAGTACTCTCATCAATCTTTATAAACACACTTGCGGTTTTAATTGATCAAATTTATAATTATGAGTCTCAGTGATTAATATCTCGCGAAGTTTAGATTGTTTAATTTACATTGCTATCTTGTAAACAGGAACAATTAATAAACCATTGAAATGGAACCTATGGCATTAAGGTTATATATACAAATATTAAGTTAAATTAATACAATAAATTAGAAAAATTAAACTGTTTTAGGGAAGGCATGTTATTAGGAATGGGAAATCCTTTGTTGGATGTATCAGCGACAGTGGATGAGGAATTTTTAAAAAAATATGATATGAAACCAAATGATGCTATTTTAGCAGAAGAAAAACACAAAGATATATGTGAAAATTTAATGAAAAAATATAAAACTGACTTTATAGCTGGTGGCAGTGTTCAGAATGCATTACGTGTTGCGCAATGGGTTCTAGATAAACCAAAGGTCACTACTTTTTTTGGTTGTGTTGGGAAGGATAAATATTCAGAAATCTTAGAAAATAAGGCCCGAAGTAATGGTGTAAATGTACAATATCAGTATACCAATACTGAACCAACGGGTACCTGTGCTGTTTTACTTACTGGAGATTATCGCTCCTTATGTGCAAATCTAGCTGCTGCTAATTGTTTTACAATAGATCACATCAGGAAACCAGAAAATAGAAAATATATTGAAGATGCATTATTCTATTATGTTTCTGTAAGTATGTAAGATTTTTTAGCAGTAATAATTTATAATAGATAATTACATAAATTATTTTTCAAAGATATATAGCAAAGATGACCTTAGATGATAAACTTGTCACTAAAATTATCTAGAGAAGGTCAAAATGTATTTGTTACACAGAAGGTCTAAGTTTAAAATAGTTCAAACTCTTAAAGATACACAGAATTAAAAATGTACATATATAGAAATATAAATGTGGTGAACATAATTTATTTAACTTAAACTCAACCACCTTTTTTTATTACTTCCATTTATTTTTAAGATACCAATTATTTTATTATCATTGTACTATGGATTTATGCATAATCTTTGAAAAAGAGTCTAGGAATGCAATATATTTAAAGAATTCTTAATGCAAAAAGTAACTCACTAAGATGACTTTGTAAAGTTGTGTAAAGTGGTATGATAAGAGTAATTATTCTAAATAATTGTAGCACAGTATATGTACTTACATATGTGTTAACAGTTTTTTTTGTTTGAAGTTACTGTACATACAGGGTGCCCTGGAAAATGTGGGAAATCTCTAGGATTCAGATAGAACATTAAAAAATAAGGTTACAAGTTCCCATAATTTTTTTCCTAGCGGCCCTCCCCACGGAGATACGGCCCCTAAAAGACGCCACTGGAAAACAATTTTTCTTGAATAAAGGGGAGTTCAGAGCTCTCCGTTTGTCCGTTTGCGTTTGTACGTTGACCAATCACAGCACGTTATTTTTATGTGCTTCACAGTCTATCCGATAACGGATAAAGTTGACCGACGTTGAACTTTGTACGCGTCCGTTCATCCGTTTACGAAAAAAGTGAGGTTAGACCTGTCACAACAAAACGGTTAGCATAGGAAATTGATCTGTCAATAAACGTACGTTACAGACGCAACGCTATGAACCGCAAAAAAATTTTCATCCGTCAACGTATAAACGCAGACGGACAAACGGAGAGCTATGAACTAGCCCTAACTTTTAAAGTACTTAATATAATTTCATGAAAATTTAATATGATAAACAGTAGTAAGGACCTCTTAAAATACTGTTCTTAAAATATAATTAGCTTGTTTAGTTTACCAGGGGCGTACTAGGTTGTACATTTTAATGCTTACATTTTTAACACCCTGTACGTTAAGGAGTTAGACATTTATGTTCGATGCTAAATTGTTTTCAATAAATCCGTTGGATATCTAACATGTACAAAATCGTTAAAGTTATTTTTATAACAGATTTGAAAATTCTTACCCTTAATGGTACCATCTATCCTCAAGCCTACTTTGATAAGTCTTTCAAGTTTCCCCAAAAAATAAAATCTATAGAAATTAATTCTGAGTATCTTAAAATGTCTATCCAAACATTAGTGGAAAACCTGAATTGACAATTTCAACCTGTATAATGCTTTTCTGTAATGCCCTGTATACTATATTTTCTTGTTTTTAGGGGTTTTTCATAACTGTAAGTCCAGAATCCATTCTAGAAGTTGCGAAATTTGCTCTATATCACAACCGACCATTCTTGATGAATCTTAGCGCTCCATTTATATCGCAATTTTACAAAGAACCATTAATGCAAATGATGCCATATGTTGATGTGATCTTCGGAAACGAAACAGTAATAACGTAAGTGGAAATAAAATCCGTATGATAATCATATTTATTTTCGAAAGGAAGCAGCTACGTTTGCTACTGAGCAATTTTTCGGAACCAGTGACTTAAAGGAGATAGCGAAGAAAATTTGTAAGCTACCAAAACAAAATGAAAACAGACCAAGAGTGTGTGTAATAACTACTGGTGATAACCCTGTGATATTAGCTCATGATGGTGTAGTGAAGGAGTTTCCTGTTGTAAAATTAACGAAAGAACAACTGATTGACACAAATGGTGCCGGTGATGCTTTTGCCGGAGGCTTCTTAGCGCAATATATACAAGGACGGCCAATAGATGTTTGTATCAAATGCGGTATATATACAGCCACGGAAATAATTCAGAAATCCGGATGTACTTATGAAGGCAAAGCGACTTTTAAACCCTAACATAGTCGCAATACAAAATAGAATCTGGAATAATTATGTTATTAGTGAACTATTTTGTAATTGGGATTTTGTATATTTAGACCTACTAATGGAAATTAGGATAATTGAAAAATGTGTTTCTTTTCTACATACATTCCTAACAAATTATTCCCTAAATGTCGTCTTTGTCATTGACTTTCAGTATCAGTTTTATCGTTGCTCGAAAGTAATTCTTGCGACCATTTTTCGTGCTTTGTTTCAACACTACTCATAAAACGCATGTAATGTGTAGTCAATTACTAATTAATTTTAATTTGTAATTGGTTATCATGATTCAAAATCGCAAAATAACATTTCTTTACGCAAAATAACAATATCGAAATATGGACAACTACAAACTGCAGATACTACGTATTATAATAAATCAGCTTAGTAAAATATCAGAGTAAGCAAAAATGTGCGGTGTTCAAAAATAAACGAAACTGTGAAGAAGTAAATTCACGGTATATATATATTTTGTTTTCTAACCGTTCTACACTGTCGAGAAGAGTAGCAGGTTTGGACTTATGGGTCGAAATAGAGTTATGGATGACCAAACTTCTGTAAAACCACCGTAACTAATTACTTTATGCGCGAGGTAATTGTGTTCATAGTTTCCATTTTAAAAATTTACGTTTGCTTATTTGCTCTATGATTATGAGTTATTTAGAGATAATTTTACACCTAAAATATATAAATTATATCCTACAATAAATAGCATTTTAAAACCAAGTTATATTTCTATTGTAAGGTTCTTTTTTCATCTACAATCCAGTACAAATATTAATATCGGGATTTGTGTAATTAAACAAAACATAATTAAATTTATGGGTACTGAATAACAAACGATTCCGTTTAATTGAAAACAGAATAACTACTTATTGTATTCCATGTATTATGAGTCATGTAGCGAATTGTGATATTACCAAGCGTCGACTTGTGTACAGCTTTGTTTGTCGACATTATTTTAAAATTAAAAAAATTATGATTTTTTGAATACTTTATGCAAGAGTCGTTGAGCCGTCTGCATTCACATCGACACATCATTTTCAATTAGCTACGTATACCGGAAACTTTTCTTCGACGGAATATAAGAAAACTTTAACAATAGGAGAAAAGCCAAGAATTGAAACTGAATTATATAGCTTGTTTCTTGATATGTAACAATAATTACATTTCACATTTTACGAGAAAAAGCAATAGGACTTTAAGCAAAATATTATATACCACTAACAACACAAAGATTGGCAAAATAAATTTAAGAAGAAACATGGTATTCGTTATCTCAATGCTCAAAGTCGGTGGGGACAATTTATCTAGCGTTTCAGATGCTGTCAAACCGTTTCTTCAAGAATTAGCGAATAAAATTAAGATGTCCAGCCGAATGAGATTTATAACGCAGACGAATCTGAATTGTTCTGAAAATTATTGCCGGATCTTACAATCGTTCATAGAACGGCACCGGTACGTAAAATATCAAAGCAAAGGATAATCTTCCCTCTCAGTGCAAATGGTGATAGCTCACTTAAACTAAAAAAACTTGGTTGGCAAATCAACAAATCCAAAAGTATTTAAGAATTGTGCCATTTCAGTTGAATACCAACCTACCAAGAACGCATGAATGACATCAGTTTTATTCGTCAAACTATATTGCTTGTCATCTGTTGTCGACCTAGTGAGAACATTCCAGAAGGACAATATATGCGAGTGGTAAAGCAGTTTTATTAATTGATAATGTCCTGAGTCCAGCAACAGAGATCCAACTGATCAGTGATGATAACGGAACAAACTATGTTACTACTAGTTCTGGGGACTACTACTACTACTTCTTGGGACAAAGTGACTCCAGGCGCAATTCAGAATTGTTGGCACCAAATATTTTCTTATTCAGACAATGATGCGTCAGAATTTGACTGGAATTCTGAATATCTGGTTCCATTGTCGCCCCTTAATCGAAGACGTGAATCAGTCAATGATGAGCATGATATTAACTATGCTGCAAAACGTTACCACCGTGAATAGCCAATTGACGGAATCAGAGATCTGTGAATGGATAAATGGCGATGAAGAGGATCTACGTTGCATAATGATGAGAGCGACTCGGAAGAGGATGTAAGGATTGATCTAACACTGAAACATGATGAGGCAACTCGTTGCACTACATACTACGATTGATGCGAGAACTCGCAATGCAAGCCAAAAGCAGGGCAATATTAAACAAACAAATCTTACTGAATTGTTTCAATCTTAGTTTTATTCATTTTAGTTTTTGTCTTATATTCTCTTTACTTTATATGTAAATCATGACGTATTTTAGTTTGCAATTAGAATTTTCCTGTAACATTTTCTATATGTATATCAATTAGTTTGTATTTTGGGTTTACAGTACATATTTTAGGTATTATTATTTAACTCGCTATAGCCATATTATGATCATTGGTTCTTACCTATTCGTATTTTCTACATCTCAGTAACTAAAAGGGAACTACGAGTACTATAAAATCGAATATTTCATAATTACAGGAAAGGTCTGTATTTGAGGACAAAAATAAAACTCGCTCTAAAAACTAACATTTCTTCTTTAATATCATTGTGTACTTGTACAAATAATATTTTGTATATAAGTATTATACATGCAAAATTAAGCAATATGAAACAAGCTAGAAAATCTAATCACAGTGCTATACAAACTTAATTCCTTTATATTATATATGATAAAAATGACAAACACTCAACATTATGTATTTTTATTTGATAATGTTTATACAAGATTTATAACTATACTAGATATTATATGTATATGTACAAAAGGGAGAAAAATATGTCTTGCTATTAAAACTAACATTACGAAACAAAAAAGTTAAATAACATAAGTTAAACATTCAAGTAGTGCCACGTCCCTATATTAATTTTTTACAAATATACATTATACACATTATTTTGCTATCTTACAAGTTTCATTTTCAAATAAATACTCTTTTGCAACAATATCTAGGTACATTACAGATAACTGAAATAAAAAGTCGGTAGATACCACAAAATTTTAACGTGTTTATGTCTTTTAGCCATTCAGACGTCATAGGTATCTGATAATCAAAACCTAAAAAAAGAACATTCGAATAAAAAAATAAGCGTGCACAGCCTATTCAAAAAGTTATTCGGCCTTACTTCTAACATTGTTCAAAAAGTAATAGTTAACAGTCATGACTGTATTTATGTTTCCAAGTTAACTGTTAGAAATGATCAAACGATTAGAAATTGAGTTTGTATCAAAATCGCACATTATCATTGTATTGAGATTATAAAGCATGAATAAACTATTCATAAAAGGATCAGCTTAAGATATTCTTCATCTTAATATTGTTGATGTGCTTAACTTTTTTTTATTTAGACAGCTAAGTCAGGTTCATTATTAACAGTAATCAAAGTTTTTGGCGGATGAAGCTAAGCAAAAACTATTACTAGATAAGGAACAGATAACGATGTTTACTTGATAATAGCTTGTAGTATCACCAAATTTGATACATTTATATGTGTATTATTATACTTAAGGTTATTATTATTAGTTCAAAGTCATGAAACTCGGAGTAATATTTTCTTACATAAATTGAACAACTTTTAGTTAAAAATATTAATAACTAAAATAGTTGCAGAACTATACACTATATGCGAACAATAAATAGTAACAATTCAAACAAGTGAAAACGATTCTGTTACAATTAGCTTAATAAATAAATTACATACAATTTTTTTCTGTGCATATACGTAGAACGTGTGTCTTCTCTGATTATTTGCCACAACCAAAACTGCAGTCAATAGGTTTGTTCCAACCACCTCTGATTACCGTAACATTATCGTACAGTACTTGCGCAGTGTGAAAATGGCGTTCCATTTTCACATTGTTCACAATGGAACGCCATTTTCACACTGCGCAAGTACTGTACGATAATGTTACGGTAATCAGAGATGGTTGGAACAAGCCTAATATTAACCATCCCGAAACATACATTAATTCTGAAACAAGCGGTGATGAAGATTCCGCAAAGAAATTTGAAAGATTTTGTACTTTCTTACGGCAATTAAGAAAATGTATCAGTTACTACTTCTTGAAAGGAATAAATAACTGTTTTTCTCTTAGAAGATACTACTACATATTTTGTTTAAGACACCCCGAACTGCAATTAATAATCCTTCAGAAGACACAGAATCTTTCAAGAAAGTATAGGTTTAACAAGGTTTCTGTAAAAAAAAATGTTTAAATCTGTGAGTGAAATATATGACAGAATATACAACATAATTAGAACGATATTACGACTACAAATAAACTTGACTTTTAATGTCTCAGAAAGAGGAGTTGATGATACTGCTTAATTTTGTTTTAGACCAAACACGTTAGTGTATCGCCACACGCCTAGTAATAACACTCGTACGACGGAATCTAATTTAGGAAAATGACCCTCATTATAAAAAAATATGACTCACAAGATGGTCTCTTTGTAGAATACCTATGTTGTAATCGGGTTGAATGTTGTCCGATATTTTATGACAAATTTGGAATTTGCAACAAAGGCAACACAAACACATTGTCCAAGCAATTGGAAATTTATGTTGATCAATCATGTATATATATATACTTCATCCATTATTTCGCCTTACTCCACTGTATAAGGTAAAGTGGAATATTATTTGATTCACCCATTTTAGGAAGAAATTGCGTTGCGTATTCTTAGACGCCGCCAATAAAAATAAGATGACATAAGACCTCTATATGGAGGACAAAATTAAATAATGCAATCCACGGCAACATATTGATACTATATTTCTGAAATTTAGACCAATAGTATCTGAGAATGGCGAATATTATGCAAGTTTTGATGTGACCACAATGAAAGTAATGTATTAGAACATCCGTCTAATGTTAATACTAATATATCTCGAGAATTACTTAAAGCAAATTATTCGTATTAGTGTTCCTACAACAAGAATTTCCGATGTCTTAAATTATTCCATTAGTAGTTGTTGAAGTAGTAATTAAAAGGGCTGAAACCAAGCCATGGGCGAGATTCACCGAGATATGTAACAAAAAATAAAATATCAAGGATATTTATGTGTAGGTATAGTAAATATAAAATAAGGTCGGTATATTATAAAAAAATATGTAATGAAAAGTAAGAAAAATTACTTATAATTGCTTTCAATATATTTATATTATATTTATTAGTTCACCGGAGTAATAAGACTAAATAATCTTTCATCGAGAAAGCAAAAAGATAACAATTTTACATATATTGGAATGTTCCGATACCAAGGAGATCTAATTTTTATACTTGTTTGAAACCTGGTGTAAGCAGTATGCAGCACGACATTTATAGTTTAGTCACATAAGAATACTAACATAACCATAGAAAAAAATGATCAATCTTTGGTATTTAATCCATTAGGAATACGGTATTTCTCACGCACACTTTGTTGCATCAGACAAGAATGCAAATATAACTTTTATCTACAAATATCCGATTTAGTAACGTCCCATAGATACATGTATTCCATACAGATACAGTGATTAATCCAGAGTTCTAAAATTCTTTCCTCCTTAATGCATCAAAGCGTTGTACAATACATTATTACCAATATCAGGAGTTATTGAGGAAAGGAAGGTGCTATTCAGATGCGAAACAAATTGATTGAAGGAATTATATTTATTAATTTATTATTATATTTAAGGAATACTAATTGTATATTTGAATACGAGTTAATTGCAGAGTATAAGTACACAAAATAGAAATTCTTGGATGGTTCTCATGTTGATAAATTTAAGTATTACCCATTATGCTTAAGAATACCAAGTGCGAGTAATCTATGCAAAAAAAAACTTGGAAAAAGGGACAAAAGTGTAACTAGTAAAAGAAGAAGATTTGAGAATGGTATAGAAGCGAAATTAATCATACAGAATCATGATTTAACTATATTAAAGACTTTTTAAGTTTACCGCATTCCTGGACGGAAATCATACCTTGCCAAGGCCAAACACAACAAAACCTACTATTGGACTCGAAAATAGGCAAACTAATTAGTCCAAAAATCTAAGTGTGAGAATTCAGAGATATAGTTCCCAATGATATCCACTGTATATAAAAATAGGTTGTTGAGTAGAAAAAACACATCTCTCTTTAAACAGATAAACGAACTTGTGTTTTCTGCTGTACCTTTTCCGCTTTTCAAACGACTTGGACCACAATTTGCGTGCCAGAGAGGAAAACCGGTGTTTTGTTCAAAATTCTGGTGTTCACTGTTGACAATTCTTTGTGTAAGTAATCAATCAAATCACACCACTCGTTATGCTTTAAAACTTAACAAAAGGAATAATAATTGATTTCTGTTAACAATTAGTTAAACTCAAACGTGTAAAAACCGTAATCTCCGTAACTATTATGTTTAACGGAAGTTTTACAAGCAGGTTTACCACCTTATGCTCTTTCCTAAAATCGCGGAGTACCTAATACGTATGCACAGAGTTCTGCATCCACAACGTATTGTTTAATGTCGAAAATAATCTGGTCAAATATATTCTGTAAACAAGCGTTTTGGAGAAACGTGCACGGTCGTACTTTTGCGTATTCTTTCATCTTATTTATTTATTTTATTATGCATTAACTTTACCCAAACTCAATATGAAAATATGATATTTAACATATTTATTGTACATATTTGGTTCATTTTTTGAGTAAATTGTATTAATAATATGCGATTATGATTAATACCTACTATTCGTGAAAATATTTACAATATAACCGTTAAAAGCTTTAC
This sequence comes from Popillia japonica, assembly GCA_004785975.1. Taxonomy (NCBI): domain Eukaryota; kingdom Metazoa; phylum Arthropoda; class Insecta; order Coleoptera; family Scarabaeidae; genus Popillia; species Popillia japonica. The sequence continues at coordinate 39,552 of ML218442.1, forward strand.
AATCTTTTAATATATATCACGATAAATACTTTAGTTTTCTGAAAACCATTTTTCAAAATTTTTAACCAAATCAATATAATTATTTACATTAACGACGCAAACATAGAGTAGTATAAAAATATTTTACCATTCACTTCAACCAATCTGGACAGTCTTATATGTTACACTAATCACATAACGATCTAACGTCTCATAGTTCCATTTAAAGGTTGCATTAAATTGTTATAAATATATCCGTGAGTTGTGTACATAGTGTTCTGTTGGGCTCTCTGTATTGCCGTCGGATTTTGATAGTTCGGTTGTGTCATATTCATCATCTGCATAGGTATTTGAGCATTATTAATAAAACCAGCTGCCGTATTTGTAATGTAACCAGTAACGGCAGAAGGTGCCTGTTGAGCAGCCATGCGATATTCGTTCAGGTTATACTGCGGTGGCACTATGTTCGGCACATTCGGACTAATTCGACTAGAAGGAGATTGCATATGTTGTACAGCAATATTTGCCGAATTTCTTCCGGATCGCCCTAGATTTTGTCCTATAGGTGGAGTTACAGTACCTCCTAATTGATTCATGTTCACGTTCGGTTGATAATACTTATGGTAACCTAAAACCGGCTGCTGAAGATTAGCTGATATCGCTGAAGGTGGTGTAGCTAAATTTCGCACCGATTGGTTTTGGATCATCTGATGAGGTGGAGGAGTCATAGTAGCATGAGGGTGGTGCGTAGGGGGTGGTGGTGTCAAAGTCATAGCATTCGGAGGAGGTGTCATTGTACTACACGATGAATGAGGTATCATATCATTAGTCAATTGCTGTAATTTGGCCAAACTGCAACTCGAATTACCACCGGCAGTATTTTGCGAAGGATTACTTTGGGCAGAAACTGAAATTGATGTGGAGGTCGGTGTAGGTACTGGTCCGGGTGTATGCGCATGTGGATTGGCTTGTAAATAAAAATTAGTACCAGTAGTAACCGCGCACGCTGCAGAAGGACCTAATTTTTGATGGGACGGTTGGCGATGTTGTATAACAGTAGTCACAGTTGGAACGGTAACGTAAGTACTTGCACCTTGTGCCGAAAATGGTTGCGACGAAACTGCCATTTGGGGAACTGGTATGTAATTACCCTGACTAATCACAGAATGATGCGCTGCATGATGAGAATGTTGGTGCATAGAACCGCTTGGAATTTGATGATGACCATAACCTTGATGCAATGCCACCTGGTGTTGTAAATGTGCTTGTAATTGCTGCTGTTGTTGTTGCATAGCGTTTATATTCTGATGTTGCACTTGTGTTGGACTTGCTTGCATATGTTGATGTGGAGTTTGTACTGGTGGTGTTGATCTTTGCCGTTGTTGCTGATGTTGGACGGTATGCTGAACATTTGGTGGAGTTGATCTAACAGTTTTATTGCTACTTGGAGTATTTGATCTATTTCTTTGTTGTTGCATTTGCCTTTTGCTCGAGTTAGTTTGTTGCTGTTGCATATGTACCGCAACGCTCGGACTCGACGCAGGAACGCTAGTATTTTGAACTTGATTGTGCATATTTGCCAAATTTTGTTGGACAGTACAATCATAACTAGTATGAGAACTGCCCGCTGGTAACTCTGATGATGATCTCGCAGCTTCTACTGAGTTTTGTGAGGCCATATCACTTGATATTGATGTTGGAGACTCTAAGCCCAATGGGCCTACATCTAGATCTGGATTGTAATGTAAACTGTGCACGGAATTTGTTGTTGAATCAGGCGTATACACCCCCATCGACGGCATATCCGTTGCGCTTGGCGTTGGTGGCGTTTGCTTTATTGATGGTGTAGGCGTGTTTGGCTGATACATTAATTCCTGGCCATCAACTTTATTCTCATGGTGCACGTCGTGTGATTCAGATTTATGTTTTCCTTTTTCTTCCAAATGACTATTCAGCTGGCTGTAACAATGCTTTGCCTCGTTAGAAATAGTATCAGACATTTTTATAGCACAAGTTTCATGCTTCATATCCATCATTTTTACTTTCTTTTCGTCCTTTTTTGGAGAGCATTTTTCGTTTTTATCCTTGCATTTCATTTGTTGTGAAGAATGCTTAGACTCGTGTCTTTGTGTTTTTAGTGACAATTTTTCTTTTTCAGTATGCTTTTGAGGTAAAACATCAATAGGCGGTATGTGTATAGGGGTCATTCGATAGCCCCACAAGTGATCCCATTGCCACTGTTGATAATGACCTTGAGCTAGTGGGTAATTAGGTGTCATAGGAAATTCGGGTCTCGTCAATAACGCCTCATTTTCAATATGATTCACTTTAGGCTTAATGTCGTAACGCTTATCTGTAATATCGTGCTTTAATTTGAGTTCGCTCTGTTTCGTTTGCATATCCTTCGGTTTAAGTACCTCTGTTTTAAATTCTTTCATTTTATGTTGCTTTTCATACAAATTAGATTTATTTTCAGTCTTAATTTTGCATTTATCTTCAAAATTACGTGGTTTGTCTTCCTCAAACTTTTGTTTATGTTGAGATTCTACAGGTAACGTAGGTAAATTTAATACAAAATCGGTTTTATTAACTTCCATTTTTAAAGAATGCGAAGTTTCTACTTTAGGGGGAGTTACGCATTCAGTTTTAGGTGCCATAGGTGGCTCAAATTTCAGAGGGACTGTTGGAGAAGGCTTCTGCTTTGTATCGGCAATTACTGGTTTCGATTTTTCTTCGAATGTAACTTCTGCTTTTAAAGGTTCGTTTGTAACTTTTTCTTTACTTATAGGAGGTACTGCTGTCTTACTTATTTTATTTTCTTCTTCAGTAGTAATTGTTTTAGTATCTACAGTCTTTGGTTTACAATCTATATCATCGACTTTTCGATTATTTAATCCCTGAGTAATTTCAATCGTCTCTTTATTTTCAAGAACAAAAGGATTAATTTCATTTTTTTCTTTCTTTTCAGAAGTTTGATTAGGATGTTCGGACCTATCAGGTACACTTGGTTTGTGTTCACCTGGCGTAAGAGACTCTAAGTTATGAACCCTTTCAGGAGGACTAGAAGTTTTATTTTCCACTTTAAGTTTTTCTTCCGGTTTTACAACGATCGGAATTTGTTTTTCAATAGCATTTTGAGTACTTTCTGAATGTATGCTAGATTTTCCATTTATTTTATCTTCGTTTTTAACGACTTGCTTTTCCGTAATTTTATCGTTTGAAATTTTATCATGACCTTCCTTTTTAAATGAAGCGTCAGAGAGATCGACAACAGGGCTGGAAACTATATCTAAAGATACATTTTTATTTCTATTAATATTATTCATGGTCTGTGGTAAAACTTGGTTTTCTTTTGATATGTATTCGGTATTTAAAGCTTGCTTTTGTTGTTTAGGTTGATTGTCAGAAATGGATTTCTTGGGTTCCTCTTGTGTCTTTACATCGTTATTATTTTGCGGTTCTGTTATATTTTGTTTCTCAGATGCTTCTACAATCTCAATTTCTTTTTTGGGCTTAACAACTTGATCCGCATGACTGTCGGTAGATACTTTATTTGAGCTAACTTCGACTTTGTTTTCTTTAATTTGTACTTTCTCTTGTTCTGATTGTTGTTTGATTATATCTACTTTAACATTTCGTACATCAGTTTTAACTAATGGTTTCTTATTTTCTTCTTCAATTATAGTTTGCTGCACTAGCGCCCCCTTTTGGGAGATTTGAAGAACCTCCTCTGGAGATATAATCTTAATTTTTTGACCGTCAATTTCAGTTTCCGACTCAGACGACGTAGAATATTCTGATAAAACTGTACTCTCTTTTAATTGCTTCTCAGTCGCGTCCTCTGATGGTTTATCCGTTAATTTAACAACATCTTCTGTTGGTTTTTCGCACTGAATTACTTTCGGTGAATCAATTTTACTATCGCTCTTGTCACCAAGTTTATATTTTGCAGTTTTCGTGAGTTTTTCTGCTGGAAGTTCGTCTTCCATTTCATCATCAGCTTCAGCAGAAGAATCTTCTTCACATGAAGGTCGTTTGCTCCGTTTATTTTTCTCTTCTTTACTTTTCTGTGCTTCTGTTTTGTGTTTCATGCTCATTTCATCGTCCGTCTTTTCAGAAATGACCGATTCTGTTTCACTTTCTATTTTCTCATTATTTTTAAGTAGATCAGGTATAGTCAGTTGCTTTTTATCTGCATTTCTTCGGCGGCCTTTAATCCATCCACGTTTCCTTCTCATTGGTCTGACCCGCGATTTCTTCACTTGTGGAGGGTTTACGTTAGTAATATTTGTTTTAGGCACAGTCTTTTCACTTTCCACAGTAATCACTTCGATTTCTTTAGAAATAACTTCTGGTGACTTTTCAGGTTCAGCCTCTAATTTCGCTTCAGGAGTTGTTTCATTGTTAGAACTATTCAGTTGGTTATATTTTGTTCTTCTCTGTGACCATCGTTGCGAATACTTCGAAACTCGTTTAGGTTTGGCATTGAGAGGCGTTTCAGAAATAGGCGGTGTAGTCTTGACCCCTTGTCTATTTATATTAGGCGTTTTGTTTTCGTCTACTTTAATCTTTTTCTTATCAGATTCTAGGTTTTCTTTTTCGCCAGGAAGAGATTCATTTCGTTTCCTCTTTTCTGCATGTGACTTAGGTTTGATATCAACATATGTTGAATCATTATACTTGCTTGGTCGTGTTCTCTTACGTCCTGAGGAGGTTACCAGTTCTTCTTCAACTCGATCTTCGACTTCCGGTGTTATAAGTACTTGGGGCGTGGCAGGCACAGATTCTTTCTTTAGATTCTGTCGAGGTGTTCTTTTTACAGAGATCTTTCTTTTTCTACCGCCCCTCTTTAATTTTACACCTTGCTGTGTTTCAATAATGATTTTGTCGGGTGGAGGAACTACAATATCAGCAGTTTCCACAATAGCAGTTTGAGAGATATCCTTTTCGCCATCGGATTTTTCCTCTCTAAACGGATTTACTGTCGGTGTGAGAAGTGGCGTCCACCTGAGGCACTCATGGTCTATGTAAATACGTGTTTTCGATTTGGCAACTTTTTCAGCGTGCGCGTCTACTTTTTTCCAATCAATATTAAAAATACATTTCGGACCAGTTTCAGTAGACGCAATTTGGACAAAATCGAGAAGTTGTAATGCCGTGGCAACATCATGGCAATACATTCCCGTTTCTCTACTTATATCCGTTAGTTTAATCTTCTCAAGACGATGTTTATGCAAGTACTCCAGCACTACAGACTTCCAATATGCGTAATACGAAACACGTCCGAGATCAGAAAGGGGTTTTTCCGGTGTTCCTGGTTGACCTTCCTCCTTCGATAATAAGTAACCTGCAAATAAAAAATTACGTTTCTGTATTTTGAAATAAAACATTACAATAATACAATTCACACAATCTTATACTGTATTCAATCGCTAGCAAACCACATTGATGATAACAGTTATTTTTTCTTTAAATATCGGCCAGTAAAAATACACCCATGTACTGTGTCAAAGTTTCAAACTTCAATTCGAAATTCTAAATAAAAGAAAATTTTCTCAGGTTTAGCAAAATATTGTACACTAGCACATGAATTGTCAATCTTTAAAATGGCTTTACTAGTAATAGCAATCGTTTAGATTTACGTATTAAACTGAAAAAATATTAATATTAGTATCTACACACGCGTTTCGGAATAGTTTACTGTAAGAGGAGGTGCAAACCTTAAGAGTTATATGTAGACATACACATATCGCCACGTTAGGGTACCTACTTAACATTACTTTATAACAATAGATTAATTAGAATTATTGAAGTAGTGCATAGAGAAACATTTGTGATGTAATTTTAGTTAGATTTTTCAGGTTGCCAATATTTTATCGATTTGCGAAAATGGTTTGAGAAACTATTTTAAAATAGTTTTTACATAACAATAGAGCATTTTCTGACGTCATTATAGTAATAGTGGTTATGATAAAGTAATGCATTATTCTCTGTAGTATATTACGGTTTGCCCATATAGTTTTGTCGAAAATGTTCTTGCTATCGTTAGCAAAGGACTAGTGAGTTATAAACGCAGTTTTCAATAATTCATGTGGGGTGAAGTCCAAAAACATCACGAAACAGGCCATTTTATCATAATTGCATGCCCCCCTCCTATTATTAGGGAAATAATTAGAATGAGAGATTATGTGATACCTCAGTTTAATTGTCTATGCAGTAATATATAAACATTGAATACAATTACTTATTTTATGAAGTAAATAAGTTTTTTAATACAAAATGACTCTTTTGCTATCAATTTATTGGTGATATTTTAGAACATATCAAAAAGAATTGATTAACGACAATCGTAACCGAACTTGTTTCTAATTTTAAAATAATTTTCGTTCGCGTTCAGAAAGTTCCAAGTTAAGACCAAAGTTACGAAAACGAATCACACATACTTTTTTTATTTTGATCGCTACCTATTATTCCAATTTAAACTCAGTTCATATGCTTCACGCTTTCGTAATAAGGTATCATTACGTTCTACGTATATAAAATATGTACATACTTGAAACGTTGTAGTTAGTTTTGAATTAAATCATTAAAAATTTAACGTCCTATAAATTCTAACAAACAAACTACATAGAAGAGGAAAGGGCGCTTTAACTAAATGGGCTGGAAAATGTATATTGTGTATTCACTTGCAAAAAATGTTTTGAGTTAACAGGCCGAAGTACATGTATCTTGCGAATTAAGTACAGAATAATAATAGCTTCTGAAGATACCTTTTTATTTTTTGAAAATTTGTACTAATGTGATAGTTCTCACAAAATTTTAACAGTAATGTTTCGGGAAGTCACCATATGTGACATATCTGTGTCCTACCGAAGGTATTATATAAATTGTATCACTTCCTCTTACCACACATTCGAGAAAAGGATGATACATACTACTATATTAACAGTTGCAAATCTCAACGATCTCGAAAATGCAAAAGATTATCAAGCTGCTAATAGTCTACAAATTAACAATTACAAAAAAAAACACAAATACGTTTTATATTTAAGTGAAGAGGATATAGTTCTCAATATTCTTGTTTTTATTACTGTTGAAAGTTTGTAGCTAAATTTGTTGTTCCATGACACTACATGACGTGTTTAATACTACTACGTTGCAGACATTTAAGATCTTTAAAGTTAAATGAATGATAAAGTAAGAAGCGCTGCTCAATCGTTTAATGCAGAAGTCTCCAAACTTGCAAGGTAAAACTTAGGGACAGAAATGATGACGCAGAGAAGTTAACTCAAGTATCTAAGGTTAAGCATATTAATAACTAAAAAATAATTGAAATGAATCCCACTAATCACAGCAAAACAAAAAACACTAATGAGATTTATGTAAGTTTTCACCGACAATAGTTTCAATAATTTACATTTAGACTTCCAGAGCCAGAGTTTCAGTGTCAGAGTCAAACGGATTTTGAACAAGCTTAATTTCATTCACAATGACATCAAGGAGGTAAAGGTTCTGGAATAAATTGATTTTTAATTGAATTAAAAGTGTTATAATTGACCTAGAAGTGGAAATAAGTATCAGCAACATAAGGTAATTGGTGTATAAATTGCATTCTCAAATTCAGTTTGTTCATATGATATATCAAATCGTCATAGAATGCTAACTTCCACAGCCATTCAATATTTTCTAAATTGGTAAAAGGACGATGCTTTTCATTCAAAAAAATTTTGATCTCTGCTCGAAATTTAAAAAAGCGCTTAAGGACTTTTCCGCAACTAAGCCAGCGGACGGCAGTATGATATGATAAGTCATTTTCTCCAATCTCGTCATTAAATTCGCGAAATTGTCGGCGATTCAGCCCAGTGGATCTGATGAAGTTAACGACTGATATGATTTTAGGTTTTGGTTTTAGAACTTCACACATATCCAAACATTTTCGCACAAGGTCTGTTGATGGATGATGCAATGTAAGACTAATGGTTTTGAACCACCATCATTTTATACAGCCTTTGACACAAGTGCAATTACTCGTTTATTTTTACCACACATATTTTTGCCTCCATCAGTTGTAATAGATATCAAGTTTTTCCGTCGAAGGTTCTTTTTATTAATTGCATTTTCAACGGCCTTAAAAATATCTGCCCCAGTTGTTGTGCTATGAATACTATCAATATCGAGAAGTTCGTCATACACTCCTTTTTCCAACTTTTCTCTAAACCACGAAGAAAAATCAACATCTGAGCAGTATCTGACACATCTGTTGACTCACCCAAGCCTAGAGAAAACCACTCAAGATGTCCATTTTTGGCACAGTTGAGATGATATATCTTCTGTGATGTCTTGCACACTTTTAAATAAACATACCTCTTCGAGGCATATTTCTTCGGCTACTCCAATCAAACAGTGTTTTATCATACATACCTCCATTGGTAAAAGGTTTTCCACATTTTCCGATTTCAAGAGCCACACGAAACCTGGCGCGAGTTGCAGACTCTTGTTCAGTATTTGCTTTGGTAAACAAAGATTACTGCAATTTTATTCCGCGCTTCAAATTTTCCATCCGCAAAATTCCTGTATATTTTGAGTAATTTTGTAGATGTTTCGATTCATAGTGTCGTTTCATTTCCATACTAATAAATCACGCATAAAAGCTATAAGTCAAACCAAAATACTGTTATGCTCGAGTGTTACTTATTTCACAATAGAGAGTTTCGCTTCCTTCACCTTTTCTACGCAGACTGACTTACGGTCGCGCCGCTAGCCTTTTTAAATGCAATTAGGGCCACCTCGAAGTGATCAGAATACACTAGCCAGAACCAGAACTTTCTCGAAACAACGCGGTTATTCCCAAATATTTAACTACAACTAACGCCACATGTTAGCGGGCAGCTGAAATAGATAAGACATAATACAATACATACTACCACTACTTGCCTCTAGATGTCGTTAAGTGTCATAATACACAATAGTACTTAATTGAAATGCAAAAAAGCGTGTGTTTGCTTACGTCGCGGACTTTATGACTAGTCTATAAATATAAGTAAGGGCAGAAAAATTAAAACTGTTTTGGCCCTTGGAATATGCTAAAAAAATTATTACGGCCCTAAAATTCAAAGTTTGGAGACTCCTCGTCTAATGTATTTTGCATCAGTTGCTATAATTTAATAAAATTAATGTTTTATTCCATTTTATAAATCGTCAATGTCATCCTGTTAGAGTTAACCTTTGATTATAAATATTCCTACAAGAATAATTGACGCTCAGGCAAATCAAGAGAACAGGCGCGTTGACTACTCAATTGCAGAGTGTCCATTACCGAACTACTACTTAGAGAAACCTATTTAAGTTAGTCCTTTAGTAGCAGAGCAAAATGTGTTGCAGCACCATCGTGTTAATAGTAATTGATTCTATTAGATATATTTATGAAGAATACTTTTTACTTGTAAAATTGCTTTGTAAAGCTATGTCCCCAGTCCTAAATACTTACTTTACTATCCACCGTTTTTCGTGTTTATACAAATGTTGTACTAACACAACGACGAAACGATCACTACATGCTGGTAGCAACGTTTCTGGTTGATTTGTATGGATTAATTTACACACATAACTATTTTTATACCATCAAACACAAATGCAAATTTTTGCGACTCTGACATTGTATTGTGATTTCGTAAGAGCCATAACAAATATATTTAGTAAAATTATTATGAAAAGGTGTTTACTCTCAGAAATAGTTTATCACTAACACTTATCAAAACACAATTATGTGTGTATATACATAGTTGTTTCTGCAAATAAATAGTTTGTGATGCATGGAATTATTAAACTTGCCTATCAAAACAACAAAACTCCTGAAAATTTGTCATATATCAAATGAAGATATACTTACTAAATTCGATGAGAAATCTTCCATATCCTTGTCGTTGATATTGCGGCATCGTCATGATACAGGACACATTATATTTTTGCTGACAATGTTTCTCCTTCGAAAAATATCCTACCAAATGACACCCTTTCTTATCGTTTTTCGTTAACACATAAAACAAGAATGGTTCAACGTCGTAATATAACGTTTTGTGGTCCAAAAATAGTTTGGCCAAAAGGCACAAGTTTTGACAGTAAATTTTATTCACATTACCATCCACTTCAAACACTGACAAATCACCACAACGATAAATTTCCGTGGCGGGCGGATGCCGCCATGTACACTTATCTTGATGTCTTTCCAAAACCGCTTTACTTTTTGTGTACTTAAGGCAAAATTCACACAGAAACAGTTTAGGTAGTCTTGCGTATTCTTGGGGAAATGGACTCGAATACCAAGTCTGTATTTCGTATTTTCCAAATTCTATAGCAGCTGGATTTCTCGCTTGGCTGGCCATTACTTGAGACGGTGATGTAAGAACGCCGTTAGCAAGGACGGATCCATCACCTACAGGAGTTACAGTCGACGCATTTGCTCGCTCTCGAGTTTCCTTAAATAAATCCACATCCTTATGCGTCACGCCAGGGGGAAGTTGTGGTTTAAAATCACCTGAAATAAAATTTTCTGAGCGTTGAGAAACAAACAAAATAGTAGCATCTTATAAGGTAAGGAAGGAAATAATGGTTTGCTAGTGTTAGTTGAAAAAGGAAATGTTGCTTGTCTTTTTTTTGAAAAAAAAAGATGAACATGTTGCAATTAGTAGCGATTGTGTAGTAAAAAATTAGTTCTACCTATGAATGTGCTACCTGGCTATAAGCAAACATGCAAAATTTAACATTATTCGTTTTTTTTAATAATTCGCACAGTGCTGTTGTGATGAAAAGAACTTGAAAAATATAAACTCATAGTAACTCTAATTAATTCTATTATCAATTGAAGTTATAAAAACAGCATAAAATTATTTTTAGATTTATACAGTATTGATTTTATGTGTCAAGTTACGTATGGGATTATACCAACAAACAGAGGTATCACACAAAAGGATAGAAATCAGTGAAATATTTTCCAATTGGCCAATCAGACAAGTAATACCAGTACGTTAAGGTGCAAGCATAGGTGAGCTGTATTATCAGTTAAGTACATAGTCCTTTAGCTTATACATGACAGGTAGATATGAAAACTCTTATCCACAAAATTTATGTACAAGATAAATTACTCTAATTACGTAAAATTTGCTATAAACACACTCGGTAATCACCACACCAAAACATGCAGATTTGGAATATGAGGAAATAAATGAAATAGCCAAAGCAGATGTTTGGATGAATGTCGCAGTTAGAATTACACACCTGAAATATATAACCATGAATATAATACCGCACCCTAGAGTCCATTAGAAACATATCAACACTTAAGCAAAACTATTATACAAAATCGCCCAACAATAAATATGGCTTTGCTTTTATTACTTTCTAATAATTTCAAATTATAGAAATAAATATATAAATATAGACATTTACTTCGTTTTTCTTGACAACATTAATTTTTGGGCTAACTTTGATAAGCAGCCACATCACACGTTAGATTTGCCGAATGATATAATTTCCACATCTAGCGTGGATGATATCCTTTAGTTTCTTTTTGCCAGCCATATGAAATTATACTACACAACATTACAGTTTATGGAACGAAAACTTACATAATTCAGAACAAAAAGATGTTAGAAGGTAAGCAGCTTTAACATCATTTCTTTGCACTATTTACCTATCATACAATTCAAGCGACCGCTTTCTATTAGACAACACTGTATATAAGATTTGCTGCAATAAATTCCTTGAGATACTTAGCAAAAAAAAAAATTAAAAAAAACATTAATTACGATTTCTCTGTATTTTCTGGGAATCGAATATGAGACATCCGGCTGAAAAGCACGAATGACGACAAATCAATGAATTGAATTTACAATCTCTGCAAACACCACAACTATGCTATAAAGCTACTGGTAATGTAAAAAAAACAGATTATCAATTAGAAACCTAAGAAATCCTTAATAAAAAGCAAAGCAACCTAGCAATGAAGCTTGACTATTATCCTAAATGAAAACTTATTCCCAACAAATTTGATTAAATTCTACTTGTATTATTATAATTCAGACAGATAAGCAATTTTTATACGAATCAATAATTTTCAATGAACTGGCTAATAAACATGTAGTTAATTAATATTATTTACCTAACAGCAAATACTATTATACCGTGTCGCAAGTAATACTGATATGACATGATAGTACAGCGCTGCATAAAATGCAAGTTTACATAGTTGATTGATATACATCATTCAGCTATTACTAAGTGTCTTACATCGAACTAGCCCCTAATTTAGGTTACACTGACGTTATTTATAATTAATAGGAGTATTATCATACGGGAAGCAACACGTTTAACTGCAAAAATAAACTAGATTCCATCAAACTTTGGCAGCTGCTAGAAATATTGTGGAGTTATCTTTCAGTAATGTAAGCAAAACAAATCGGCAAATAACTTGTATGCTATCAGTAATACGCTATAAAAGATAAAGAACTTGTATACATGATTCATATACATACATACTTGATTCACTTCCTTGCAATTAACACTTATCATTACATCAATTAATCGTATGTATATCTTATTGTCAACTTAAGTAGATAAGTAACATGATAGTGCATGAAAACTAATTTCAAATTAATTTCTGCTGGCTTGGTGTCCGACAGCAAGGTTGGAAACATGTTTTATATTATCCCTATGAACGTTAGATATCGAGTTTTATCTAAATTTGAAAAAATTAGATATGATTTTAATTTATGGAGATTTATAGAAGAAAAACTAAATATTATTGCTAATTGGAGAGAAATTCAAAAGAACTAGCAAGAAGTAGTTCTTCGAAAAGTTCCGTCCAAAGAGTCATTAAAAATAATAAATCCTATAGTTACAAAATAATGTCACACTTTGCTTTGCTAAACTCCGTGATTTGTACTAGCAGTGTCAGGAACCGTGATCTATGCGAAAATTTCGTGTATTATTGTATAAAATATCGATTCTTAAGCAGTTCTAGATTCCTGCTCGCATCTCAATTCTTACCCCATTCTTCCCATAATGCCTACGCAGATCTGCTTATGTAAACTAATATAAATAAACAATAGAGCTAAATTCGAAGCGAGTAATATGAGCATACTAGAAAAATACGCGATGAGAAAATGTACTCATATTCTTAATTCCTATAATCTAGGCTTCGCAACAAAGTTCTTTATCTTTCATAGCTCATTAATAGCCATTTCACTAGCGTTATGCATGGATATGAATATCCTGAACATGTCAAGGGTATGCGCGTATTAAAATTATTAGTACTGTACCACCACATTTATTTTTAAATATAATTTTGCAATGAACATACTGATAATATGTTCGTCCTTTACTGCGAATAAGATTACTATAGAGCTTGGAAGCCACTGCAGTAAAATCCAAAATTTAAAAATACATTTCTATTCAAAATATCAACGCTGATAGCGACTTCCGGTCAAACAGGAAGTGAAAGAATGATTTTGATATTAATACGATACTGGAAATTTCAAGTAATGAGCTTAGATGAGAATTAGTTTTCATATTTTTATAATTAACAACAGTAGAGCCAATACACAGTATATAGCACAGTAATTAAAGTTTGATTATTTTCTAAAATTTTAAATTCCTACAAACAATCTGTAAAATCGAGTGCAAAAGAAACAACTGAAATAATAAGTGAACATGGATTAGCATGCCCACGATTATGTTTTGCATCATTGAATACATGTATTATGTTTGCAGTTATGTCATCAAATGAACAGTAGAGTAAAGACAAGCGTTATACTCCAAAGTCGGATACATACGTATGCACAAGGAAAATGGTAGAATGTAACATATATCTCAGAACTTAAAGACATACGTCCGTAATTTATTACATATTATTGAATTAGTAGCCTCACAAAAACAAAAAATACTGCTGTTAACATTTGCTGTTTGTTTTATACTGTTTATTATTTATAATGCTGTTCGTCACGTCTACCAAATTAAATGCCACCTATAATGTTAACCAAAAATTTGGGTTTTAAGGAAAAGCATAAAAGAAAATCTATTAAAAATATTCATAACTTAAAAAAATTTACCACTGTTATTTCAAGCAATTCATTGCAAACACAGTTGGTGTACCTGAATTAATTTCGTACACTGCGTACAAGGTTGCCAGGTTGGGCGAGTTTTGACACAAAATTACAACTTTCTTGAAGAAATCGCATGTCGCAAATTGGGCTATTTCAAATTGTTCAGGTTGCGCTTAATTTGATTAATTTTATTATTTACTGTACAAAATATACATCTCAAAACATTATGTTATAGGCAGGATACACTTATGCAGGTATGCCGACGCGCATCTTATGCACACGTCATTGCGAAGCACTCATTGTTAAATACAAATCCCGCCTACAAAACCAGTGATTTTAAACTCTCTTGACATGTTGCACTGACGTCATGCACAGCTTTGATGATGTTTGGTTTTGAAACGAGCATACCTGTATAAGTGTATCCTGGTTATAGCGATATTTTAGTACATTTCATTGTTGTAGTTACACATTTTATATTACAAAGGCTGTGTCCGTGTTATACAGG